>JAQPZY010001679.1:5640000-5775000 GCA_029931535.1 Margaritifera margaritifera
GACAAGCACAGCCGAACCATTTGCTCATTATGTTGTAATGCATGATATTTCTCAGTAATTTTATCTGGACAAGCAAGCTATACATCAGTGGTCCTTTTCCAAACTCAGGTTGTTGGAGAGCTGCTTCTCAACACCTGCCACAAAAATCTTCAGTGATTACGTGAAGGAATTCTAACGTTTAAATTTAAAACAGCAATATTCCTTTGTCTTTGCGAGCAACCATAATGGGCCTTTTATCGACTGATAGCTCCAATGATTATCATTGTAATTGAAAAGAGATAAGATGACAAGTATTATGTAGCAGCCATTTGCACCTGGCCTACTCACACCTGTGAACGTAGTAATACAATTCTTGACTTATTCAGCGCCTAATGAATTTGACCCGTTCTCCGACTTTTATTTAGTGATTTGTAATTAACACTGAAAACTAATGATTCCATCCTATCAGGGTAAAATAGGCATGTTTGACCGATTCTTTTTTAGTCTTTCAAGCAGCCGGTCTTTCGTGATGATTGCCTGTCTTGGAATTAGTTCCAGGTTATGATGACCAATGGTTCCATTTTAGGATGGTCGTACCTGAGGCGGTACGAATTTGAGATGGAACTGTATACGGGTTATTTTCACTGCACTCACAATTAATAGAAGACACTTTTGAAATAGTGTATAATTGGTAGGAAGACTTTGAGCTGTAGATATTTTAACATCATATCAAAAACAAAATATACGTTCTCGAGAACGCAGCCAATTTTGTTCCCATTATGTGATCAAACACTAAATTTAACAATTAGATATTAGCTAAATGCAACACGATATTACCACAAGGGAGATACGTTTCTGTGTAAATTGGTACCCATATTTATCAAAGACAATTTTATTATTATTATTATTATTATTATTGTCGAGCTCGCCTTGACTGAAGCTCGGCGTAACGATTACTTTGGCGTCAGTGTGATTGTCCGTCTTTCCGTATGTTCGTCCATCCACACCCTAGATTAACATCAGTGTTAAAGTTTTGCATGTGGTCAGATTCTCAAGTACAGTTGGCCCGGATCACGTTACTTTGTGTATACACCTTGATGTGTACAAAAACGGTTTACTAAAAGCTCGGGGACGGGCTCAACATGCAGACTATGGTTAGCTGTTATTAATATTATTAATATTATTAATATTATTATTAAATTTACCTCTCCGTAAGGGTATGAGAGCTTATGCCTCTCCATAAGGATAAGTGAGCTTATGGTACAGTTCTTCGTCTGTCTTGCATCGTGTTCGTCGTCATTCAACACCTTAATTTTCTTCTCAAAAACTGCTCATCACAATTCAATCAAATTTCGCAGGTGACATCCTGTTGTGAGTGTCTTTCATGGCTCACGGTACTAATTATATGGAAAAATGGGAACCAGTATAGAAATGTGTGAACATAAAATAGAGTATATACAGGTTTAGAAAGCTATGACTGATTGATAATGAAAAGTAAAATTTTAGTAAAACGAATCTTTTGAGAGCTTATCCTATACTAGTAATTATACATTGTATATTGCGATAGGTTATCCTTAGGAGGTTACCTGCGTGTGCTGCACATGTGAATGAATATAGGAATTATATGAGTACATGCATTTCATGTGAGGTCTCAGTTTTGCTGGCTAATCAGAGTAATTACTAATGCACGAATTATGCTTATACGAGTAATTGTAGTCATAGTGACTGTCACTCCAAGGTTGTGATATGCATCCAGTAAAATCCAGCTTCTAAGAGTGGACAATGTTAATAGCTCCTGAAGCATATTTTAAGAACAATGATTGAAGAAAAGAAAAATAACATTAATCCCTGGTTTTAATAACCCATTATAATACATCTACTTTAATGTCATAGAAAATAATTTTCTTTTTCTTTTTCTCTCTTTTTTTATGCCCAATCATACGGGACAACATTTCCTTGTCAGTATCATTTCCTTGTCATTATCACTTTACTCTGAATTTGTGTTCTGCATGATAATTCATGTTTACAAGGGCTACTGGAAACTACTAAAAGCAGTGTAGAGGTGAGTTATGTAATCATTGATTACACTCTGGAGACTTGGAGAAGGCTTATGACACGACAAGGAAGTACGACATAATTATCTATTGAACATATATTTAACGTGTTGCGTACCCATTTTTATGTCCAATTTGTTTAAAGATAGAAATTTCACGGTTAAGGAAGGTACCACCATTTCTGAAAGCTATCCTCAAGATATGGGTGTATATCAGGGCAGCGTATTATCAGTTATCCATTTCATTATCAAAATTAATAACATAGCTAAATACCTTAATCCAGGAAATACCTTAATCCAGGAAGTGACTGCTTATTATATGTCGCCTTTTTTTAAAATCTGCGATAGATCAAAGATTATCATACTATTGAACGTCAATAACAGATATGCCTAGAGTTCACAAATGGTCAGAAGAAAACGGGTTCAAACTTCTGCCGATTAGGATGACCCCCAAACTCTATATTTACGGTTCTATTACATATGTTGTGTAGGAGACCAAATATTTAGGACCGCATATTATATACCCCATGGACAAATCTAAACCACACACACACACACATACATACACACAGACACACACAAACACGCACACACCTGGATTTAATACGAGTTGTGGCAAATACAGACTGTGGAGCAGACCATAATGTCTTACTCCATTTAAAAGGTCTTTAGGAAGAGCTTGACGGTGTCTCGACTTTGCGGATTAGCTTGCAAGTATTACTTGTAGACGCTGGATCCGATACATAGTCACGGAATTGGACTTTGTCTGGGACCATTAAGAAATTTCACTTCAGAAAGCCCCTATGTCGAGGCAAATAAACCCTCACTTTTTCTCAAACGAACGAAATTGTCTCTTCAGTATGCCAGCAAACTATCCTCTAATCCATCGAATTCCGCATATGATGTCGTCTTTAAGCCCAAATGCCAAACCTTGCATGCATAGAAACTCAATTTTATTCCACATTTTGGCATACGAATTCGTCTTAATCTAGAAGCTGCAAATATCAATATTGCCAGTTCTGTTGTAACCACCCACATCTCAAAAAAGATCTTTCCAAATTCAGAAGATTCTCAACCAATCCTCTCGTTGTTCAGAGTAAATTCACTGAAATCAGAGTCTGACATCATGTAAATATATGCCAGCATACAGACGGTTGGAAAGATGAATATAAGGCTGGAACTGCCGTTGCAACGCAACATGGTACCATCTGGAGCTGGTTACCAGATACAGCCTCCATTTTTACTGCAGAAAATACAGTCATATTCATATCTTTGAACTACATAGCGACCTCTTCAAAAGGAAGTTTCATCATCGTCTCAGATTCCCTTTCCCCACGGAAAGCCTTGCAGAATCTTAAATTTTACAACCCGTTAATATCCCAGAACGTGCAGAAATACTATTTGCTCGTCCAGTCAGAAAGCAAGTATTCTGTACTGTTGGCTGTCTAGTCACATTATTATCAAGGGTAATAAAAGGACAGATAAAGCAGCCAAAGCTTCCCCGCGGTCACCCGTTTCTAAATGGAAAATTCCATGTAGTGACTGCAAATACTATATATAAATTGGAATGTTCTATGTACTTGACAAAATTTGTGGAATGAAAACTATACAAACAAGCCTCGGAACACAAAACCCATCACTGGAGAGTGGCATCACTCATATAGAACAAATCACAGAGATAAGGTGGTTTACTGTGCTGTTCGCGTATAGGAAACGCATACCAGTCCCATGCATACCTCCTAAATGGTGAACTTCGACCTCAGCGCATACCTTAGTTGACAGTGGATCTGTATTTGCTTTTGGTAGGTTTTAACAGGACTTCTAACACATTATTGACTATATCATGCCGAAAAAAGAAGCTAAGTGCCTTTTCCAAGGACACACGGAGATAGCAACCCGGGCTAGCCTGGGTGCGTATCAAACCGGCAACTCGTGGATTACGAGTCCGACGTTCTACCAGCTGAGGTACCGCGGCTCACTCAATGACATGTTCTTATCGATTGTGTCGACTATGTTTTTTTTTAAAATCTGAATTCATTTAAGAAGCTTTTATGATAATGTACCACTAGAAACAAATCTCAAACTTTTTAAAAGAATGCGGTTTATACAACAAATTTGGACCCTATATTGTAAGGATTTTATATTTCTACCATTTATCTATTATTTTAAATACCTTTTAGAGAGTTTCGACATTTATATATCTTTACTTTAATCGTTTATTTGGAGTTTACCTTTCTAAAGTTTTTTTGCAATTTATTAACTTTACATTTTAAATTCTTTTAATCGGCACTATAGTAGCCAGTATATTTAGCCAATATATATATATATATATATATATATATATATATATATATATATATATATATATATATATATATATATATATATATATATATATATATATATATATAATTTAACCAAGCACACTTAACCGGCTACATGTACCGAGTCTTACATAACGTGCACACACACAAAAATGCAAGTACCCTGAAAACCCTGTCTATGGTATTAATATGGCTAAAAAATCAGAAACGTCATACATGAAATGATTATTATTATACTAATGAATGGTTGGCAACATTTCAAAGTCTACTTTCAATGTGGATCAAACGAAATACACATCTCCCTTTGTCGTATGTATACACTTTACCTAGCGTTGGAATTCGTCATCAGTTAAATTACTCCGGTTCTAAATAGCACTTTTAAGAGGTTCTGTATTTTTCTTCCCTTATTCCTTTGTTATCAAACGTGTGATTGACCAGTTTTACATATAAAAACGTTGTATTTACATTATTTTCGTTACGGGCAACCATTGTTTTGTACCTGTAAGCGGTGCCCGGATGTGTAATGCTTGACGTCAATTCGTCTTTTCTGATGATGTTCACTAACTTAACTTTTTTCATCTATTCCATCTATACATCAACCGATTTCATAATTTTCATTTTTGCACGGATCTTATTTACAGTTGACTTCGTATTGGGGCCGATTTCATAATTTTCATTTTTGCACGGGTCTTATTTACAGTTGACTTCGTATTGGGGTCGATTTCATAATTTTCTTTTTTGCACGGATCTTATTTACAGTTGACTTCGTATTGGGGCCGATTTCATAATTTTCATTTTTGCACGGATCTTATTTACAGTTGACTTCGTATTGGGGCCGATTTCATTCATAGCTGACATAACTTTTTTGGGTCATTTAGATCTGGACTGCATTTTTTGTTCTTTTACCGGTTTTACATTATAAAAGCATTGTTTTGTATCTTTTAACTCCGTGACGAGATCTAGTTCTTTGTTCACCCTGTGTTCGTAAGTTTCTCTAATTACACATATTCAAACACGTAATCTATTGACAATAATTAAACACATATTCAAACACGTAATCTATTGACAATAATTAAACACATATTCAAACACGTAATTTATTGACAATAATTAAACACATATTAAAACACGTAATCTATTGACAATAATTAAACACATATTCAAACACCTAATCTATTGACAATAAGTAAACACATATTCAAACACCTAATCTATTGACAATAATTAAACACATATTCAAACACCTAATCTATTGACAATAATTAAACACATATTCAAACACCTAATCTATTGACAATAATTAAACACATTGTTTACCAGAGAGCCTGAAAGACATAAATCTGCCGAAAATTGCTCCAGGACAAATTGCCCCATTCCGTCGTGAGATATGGCACAAATTAAATGGATTGCGCTCTCTTTGTATTATTTATTTATTTATTTATTTATTTATTTATTTATTTATTTATTTATTTTTTTATTTATTTATTTATTTATTTTTTTTATTTATTTATTTTTAATATTGTTGTGTCCTCGCAGAAGAGGTTAATATGATCATTTGTTTCTAAAAGCATGCATTTTCCTGGATCAAGGAAGAAAATAAAATAAATGAAATAGGAAAGAAAAGAAAATGAATGGACTGATCAGATTGTTTTCGTGCTTCTTTGAATAGACTTTGATGGTTCATTTTGAGGACAAAGTACATATAACTTTCCATTTTACTTTTGCAATCTCTTGTTCGATCTTCTAAGAAATATTTTCCCATTATGCACTATATCGTCGTTTGTAACGTAATTATGTTAATTGATAGCAGCTCCTTGTGTCTTCTGTTTTGTGTTCTAGTTTACATTGTAAACTGCAGCTAACCTACGAAACTATTTTGTCAAATCATAATTAGTACAACTTAGAAACACCTTTGAAAAGGGGCAGATTGTAGGAATTCCTGTTGGTTTTATTGAGTCGCTTTTTTATTTTGGTCTCTTTTTTAACTAGCAGGCGATATCTTAAATAACGTGTCTGTATGTGTGTGTGTGTGTGTGTGTGTGTGTGTGTGTGTGTGTGTGTGTGTTTAAAATTGGATTGGCATGGTAAACTCTGACCTATACCTTGATATACCCATTGACTATCCCCCCACAAAAAGATTGCGATGTGAAAGTTCACACGGAAGATTAGTAGTACCAGGAGTGTACTGGGTAAGCAACTCGGCCCTGGACTTATCTGTCGGGACAAGCCCGGGGTTTTGCTCACACCAGTAAAACACCGGTAAAAACGGATTTTTTTGACGGCCCACCGGCCCACCGATGCGGCGGTCTGCCGGGACAGACCCGGGGTTTTGCTCACACCAGTAAAACACCGGTAACAACGGATTTTTTTTGCGGCGGCCCACCGGGATTTGTTCCGGTATGCCCAATGGCCAGTACACCACTGAGTAGTACTGTAAAGAGTTTGATAAGAGTACATATTACACAAATGAATCAAAAACATGGAGAGATTTTGCAAGTGCTAATACTATTACTGGGTCGACAGCAGTGCGAGTGTTTCATACACTATACATTCCTGTGTACCACCTTTCTCCTCGTCATCGTTTTGTGACGCAAAAGTTCTGTTTTTAAGTGTGAAAAGAAAGATACCTTCATTGCCGAGAACGTTTGCTAGCGTCTTTCTTACTTGCTAGTATTTCCTCAGGTTTTCAACAGGTGGGGAAGGAGAGGGTGAGGTGGGGGTGGGAAACATCAGGCAAACGTGAAGTCGTTTCCTCATCATCATCCAAGCCAAGCTTTTGGTCTAATTTGGACAAGATGTAGTGATTACTTGATTACCTGACCTCCTTGTTATGTTCCACTACATAAAGTGTTACACTTGTCTGCCGGGTCGTTTGAGTTAAGCGTTTAGGTAAGTTTTCAGGCACTTTGGCAGAACATTTGTTTTGCATGAACACATTTCTCGTTTACATTAAATTAAACTACACTATTATTTAATACGATGTCTATCAAGAATTAATTGCATCAATCCAGGGCCGGCCCAATCATATAGGCGAACTAGGCAGTCGCCTAGGGAGTCAGACTTTAAGGGCGCCAAATTAGACGGTAAGGGGCGCAAAATTTGACAGAAGTGACTTTTTTTGCATAGTTCGCCTAGTTCAAGAGTCCAAACGCTTTTTTTGTCTTCATTATTCTTCATAATGCATTATCAAGTGCAAATAGTTTGTATCAATTACCTACAAAATTAAGTTTTTAAAACGCGGAAGACCTGTTCTTAAGCAGTACTGGTGATTCCGATGTTTAAATGCTGCTGTAGACCAGAATCGCTCGTGTATTTATTGATTGATTAAAAAAACAAAGAAAATTACCATCATGTATGGTTTTCTGTGTGACAACGATTGCCGGAAAACTGTGGCTGTGAAATATCGGGAACAAATTCTTCCACTTGCTTTGGCAATTGTATGCATAAGCTATTAGATGTTTTAGTGGCAGGCGACCTCGGGCGTTCCGTTGGGGGGGGGGGGGGGGGGGGGGGGGGGGCAATAAAAAATAAGGTATTTAAAAAATGGGGGCGCCGAAGACTCTTCTCGCCTGGGGCGCCATTTGGTCTAGACCAGCCCTGCATACAGCAAGCTTTCATTTCTCCTACTAAAAGCGTCATTTTTATGTGGAAGATTTAGTACGGAAGCGATGTGACAGTGTCTCCCCTCGGCTGACCCAGATTCAGACTGAGACAGTACCACGTGACTGACCGTTGCTCTACAGCTCGCGGCAATGCCATGCTCGTTTCATAAATGCAAATAGTCACCCGTCACTTCTAATAATTCATGGCTAGTTATGATGTTTATGCGTAAACATTTTGCCTTTACTTGCGGAATAAAAAGCTTGTCTAGGGGACATACATTACTTGTCTTATGATTTTTTTCTCATTATTAGCTAACGGTACAAATGTCCAATCTAGACGTTTCCTGGCGTGAATGTTTCGAAGCCCGTGTGTGCCTTTTTAGCGTTGTAAAATAAAAGCATTATTATTTGTCAGGTTACACTCATGATATACATATCCTCTTTTGAATAGGGCTGAATACTGACTTATTTCATATGAATGTCACATTCACGAAGTGCTGTTCGAATATTCATTCAATTATACGCAGTTCTCATTATGCATATTGCATATCGATCTAGAGTAAAGACCTGAACTCTTGACGTCATAACTTACAAAATCATCCATCCATCAGGAGCCAATATTTTAATGCCCCCGTTGTTTGCACAGTGGGATCTTGCTTTGGTCCTGTTAGTCCGCACGTACGTACGAACGACATCATTGGTAGCCTGTTAGCACGATTTCACCAACTATATTTGAGCCTAGAAATTATTGGCGAGATTTTAGGTATCACTGTAGAGACATTACGAGATATCAGGTATCACTGTAGAGACATGGCGAGATATTAGGATAACACTGTAGATACATGGCGAGATATTAGGTATCACTGTAGAAACATGGCGAGATATTAGGATAACACTGTAGAGACATGGCAAGATATTAGGTATCACTGTAGTGACATGGCGAGATATTAGTTATCACTATAGAGACATGGCGAGATATTAGGTATCACTGTAGAGACATAGTGAGATATTAGATATCACCGTAGAGACATGGCAAGATATTAGGTATCACTGTAGAGACATGGCGAAATATTAGGTATCACTGTGGCGACATGATGATATATTAGGTATCACAGCAGAGACATTGTGAGATATTAGGTATCACTGTTGAGACATGCCAAGATATTCGGTATAACTGTAGACACATGGCAAGATATTAGATACCACTGTAGAGACATGGCATTATATTAGGTATCACATTAGAGACATGGGGAGATATTAGGTATAACCGTAGAGACATGGCAAGATATTAGGTATCACTGTAGAGACATGGCAAGATATTAGCTATCACTGAAGAGACATGGCAAGATATTAGCTATCACTGAAGAGACATGCCGAGATATTAGCTATCACTGTAGAGACATGGCAAGATATTATATATCATTGTAGAGACATGGCATGATATTAGGTATCACAGCAGAGACATTGTGAGGTATTAGGTATCACTGTAGAGACATGCCGAGATATTAGCTATCACTGTAGAGACATGGCAAGATATTAGATATCATTGTAGAGACATGGCATGATATTAGGTATCGCATTAGAGACATGAGGAGTTATTAGGTATAACAGTAGAGCCATGGCAAGATATTAGGTATCACCGTCGAGACATGGCAAGATATTAGCTATCACTGTAGAGACATGGCAAGATATTAGTTATCAGTGATCCACATCCTTTTTCATACTCTAATTATAACACAAGGTTTTGCACATATCTTCATTTTTCTGACACTAATGCTTTCACGTGTGTGAAATTTGATAAACTCATTCACTTCGAGGGCGCAATAGTGAAAACTTAATCATAGTGACCTACTTAATGTTATATTCTATATTACACTTTTGGATCATACAGCAGCGGCTCATGCGAGAGATCATTCCGCGGATTTCTTGTCGATTTTAACATTTAAACGTTTCCTCACATGCTTTTCTTGACTTGAGTCTCTTTAAATTTGTCTCAATGGTTGAATCAACACTTTGACCGCCGTGACGACCAAGCTTTTTCTTTATGCATTGAAGAGCTTCAGAGCTAAAGTTTTTGGGGGCTTTAAAGATGGTTTGCGTTTACTAGCGATTTCAGCAGTCACACGCTGAAATAACGCAGAATGTTTGATATATTGTGCTAAAGTTCGTGTTTATTATGAAATAAGATAGAATTCTTGCATATTGTGTGCATTTATAATTTTCAGATGCATTTGAATTAACGCGCATTTAACGTAATGCATTTTCCCCGAATGACCACTAACCTATTTCAAACCTATTTCACATATAACCTATGTCTACTCGGAGAAAGCATAGATTAGTGTTTATCTTCGTCTCCATCACTTTTGTAATAATAAAAAAAATAAAAAACATTCCCGTTCAAATCAAAAGTTTTCGACAGAAAGGAAAGATAAGGGACTTTTACTTCATGATATATCCGAAATTGAATTAATCTGGTATATTCATTAATCATTTCTAATAAGACGAAGGACATAAGTCAATCGATAGTGACAGATACAAATCTGAATGACTTCCATTCACAATATTTTATCCACTGTTCAGTTGCTTTTTTTTTATGCATAGACGTCGTCGAAATTCATCAGTCATTCTTCTTGTTTGAAGCATCAGACAACAAGGAAATAAATTCCTGGGCAAACCTCTAAAACAACGCATATATCACTAATAATATTTGTTCATATCTATCAGTAAGTAATTTCCAAACTAATTAGCATACGGGCTTATTCCGATTTTGCCTGCTGATTTAAAACATCTCGAATAGTGAATATTTAACAAAGGAAGGAGCACCCGCTCAGTCGCTCAGTTGCTCACTCACTTATATTGAAACTTCTTCGCATATTAAACTTCCAGTCAAACACAGAGAATATATATACAAATTTACAACTGTAGGCAAGTCAAATGTATATGAAATTTGTCTTTACCATTTATAATTTGTCCCTCTCTCATCAATATCAACGAAACACAGTCATAACAAGTTTTTACACTCGCAGAGCACATACTTACAACGTTAGAACTTTCTTTTCTTCATCTTCGTCTTCATCATCATCATTATCCTTTCCTCTGCCTTTTCTTCTTCATCTTTAATTAGTGACAAACTGTAGACTTTTTTTCAATGTAGCCAAATTATTAGTATTAGATTTATCTCCAATTTTATATCTGTTAAATAAGAATATTTTGTATGTGTTAAATATGACGATTTTGTATGTGTTAAATATGGTGATTATGTATCTGTTAAATATTGATAGACATAATTATTTAGCATTGGTATTAATGAGATCAAATATAGCTCGGTCCCTTGATATGACTTGTCGACACGTTTTGACATGAATGAAACTGAAAATGATAGAACTGTCTCGAATATCACTTCCTGTTGACCTTGATACTAGTCTTTGATTTATTGCTTGTAGATAATGAATTGGAATGAACGGCTTCAACGCTTATTCAGAATTAGTTTATGGTTCACGCATAGGCAGCCTATCTAATAAAGATTAATTGCATATTACCTGTGTAAATATATTAGTACAGCTGTTACTGATGTCTGGGTTTTCTATGTCTCAACGCTTGCTATTTTTTTAAATGAAAATCTGTTTATTTAGAACTTAAATTCTAATAATTTTATTAGGGCCCAACTATACGTCATCTTTTTGTAACAGAAACAATCGGAAAAAGGAAATGATTACACGTAATATCCCTTTCTGTCATAATTGATCAATACATTCAATTATCGAGTATTTTGTCAAGCCTTTTTCATAGAAGTATTTGAGAGAAAATACATATTTAATTAGTCTGATTTTTCTAATAATATCTTTATTAAACAAATAACATGTCACTTGCTGTGAGTAAGACAAATCTAAAACGTGTCAACTCTTATTAACTTTCAACTCTTATCATGGATCGATTATTCGTAAATGTGTGTGTGTGTGTATATATATATATATATATATACATAAACAGGTTAGAGAGTTATAATTCGTTCCCAGCAGAAATTGCCAAGCCGCGAGTAACGGCATATATCGCCTAGCTCGATTCATACTTGGAACAATTTAACTCTCTACTAACCTGTTTGATTATATTGGTGTCATTTGATATAATTCATAACGGTTTCCCAAAGTTTCGAGCTAAACAAGCACTTCGTCAGTAGAATTTTTTTAAAAAGACACTAAACACAAAATCTAAGATAAATTCTGGACTCCAACATGTTAAAATCACTAAGGAGGAATTTAAAACCAGAGATATAATAAAAAGCGGTATCACAATAATAATAATAATAATAATAATAATAATAATAATAATAATAATAATAATATACGAGCGGGTTATTGTGTCTATCAAATAGAGAACCAGCATGTTTTGACCTAATTCCCTGTTGTGAACAAAGGACGGAAACACAGCATGACGAAAAATCAACGCCATCTACAGGATTTGCGAAAGAAATTACATCCCGGTAGAGTTATGCATGGAGGTTCTACAGGAAAGATGTCAAGAGAATTGTGTATCGGGATGATGATAATAATAATAATAATAATAATAATAATAATAATAATAATAATAATAATTAATGACAATAAAATAATAATAAAAAATAATACATGTCATATTTTGGGTAAATATTATCGCAAAACATTGCGTACAGGTGAACAACTATTGACTGGCTTTAATTTAATTTTGATTAGACTGCAACGGGAAGGTTAGATTTTTTATTTAGTCCGAAATCCCAATTGTAATATCCAGTATCGTTCCTTACGTGTGCTTTCTGGGTCGGTCCACCTCAAATTTGATTCAATGGGTAGCATCTCAAGGGACTCAACTGAATGTCCAGTGGAGTTGTAGTGGTTGGTGACTTTCGCGTTGATTTTGTTGCGAATGTGGCTTTTATGATTATTCATTCGTTTTCTGAAATCAACGGTTTCGCCAAAATATTAAGTGACACAGATCTTGCATGTCATAAGGTAGATTGCATTCTTGGCTCGACATCCTAACTTCTTATTGATCGTGTAGCTAACTCCTGTTGTCGAACTTCTGAAAGATTCGGTCTCGGGCATATGCTTGCAAATTATGCAACGCTTGTCTTTGCAGCGGTATGTGCCTGAATCTGTGGTCTAGTTTGAAGTTATCTTGGCACGTGGGGCCCCGGGTGGCCGAGTGGTCTAAGGCGCTCGCCTTTACTGATCACTGCCATCTCATCTCTGTTTCCGTGGGTTCGAGTCTCGGGCTCGGCCAATGTCGATATGTGAGAAAGCTTGCCAGCAGCTTCCCATGGGTCGGTGGTTCTTCCCGCGGTTTGCCCGGGTTCTTCCTCCACCAGATAAAACTGGCCGCCATGGATAGCCTATCATGTGCTGAAAAATGGCGTTAAACCCACAACAACAACAACAACAACAACATCTTGGCACGTACTAGATGGTCTCTGATATTTTTAGGTCTACGGTACGCAACTATATGAACGTCTTTAAATATACCCTTCAGACGTTTGGACGATTCAATATGATGCCAATGCTTCCTAATGATCTGTTGTAGGTTCGTTGCATCGGGGTGGAAAATTACCACGAAGAGGACACGCTTGATGGTTTTCTAGGTGTTATCTTTCAGGAGAGCTGCTCTATCGAGGAGTCTAGGTTTGGTAATAGCCTACTCAAACATACTGACATTCGACGGTGCCATTTTAGTGCCAATTCAACAACCAACACTTCCTACAAATTAATGGAACTGCAACAAAGTCAACGCGAAAGTCGCCAACCACTACAACTCCACTGGACATTCAGTTGAGTCCCTTGAGATGCTACCCACTGAATCAAATTTGGGGTGGACCGACACAGAACGCACACGTAAGGAACGATACTGGATATTACAATTGGGATTTCGGACTAAATAAAAAATCTAACCTTCCCGTTGCAGTCTTATCAAAATTAAATTAAAGCCAGTCAATAGTTGTCCACCTGTACGCGATATTTTGCGATAATATTTACCCTAATAATAACATTCATTCGATATATATATATATATATATATATATATATATATATATATATATATATATATATATATATATATATATATATATATATATATATATTAGACAGTTCTTCGTTTCTCTCTGGAAAGAGTGTTCCCAAATCCCAAATGAGTTCATGCTTAACTAGAGGAAATTTGTCAAAGCTCTGCACGCTGGAAGTCAAGGGTTCACTGAGTAATTTGTCCATCAGGCTCTTTGTGTGAGAAAGAAACAGAGAAATTTCCCATGCTTTGGTCGCGACCCCTTTAACCTCATTTATTGTGTTACTGGCGCTCGTTATTTTGAAATTCATTTTTGTGTGTGTGTGCATTTTATAACGGTAGAAATGTATACCGTCAGACAGTGTTGTAGACGGTGTCGCTTCTTGTTTGTCCAATGGAGCAATTACAATGCACTCAACTTCAAGAGGGTACCAACCCACGAAGGCTGACCTAATCTATCATACCTACATAGACTTTGGTATAGATGTGATACTGGCATGCAGGAATGTAGACAAATTATTTAATTCTTCATTACACACATTTTCTATTGCTTGGTATATACAAATTATACACATAACTGCCAAAACGACTCGAGATTAATTAGTTAAGTCGCGCTTTCATTTTTTGCAAGTTTGCATAAACATACTCTGACGATATTACACATAATGTGTCTTAGAAAAAGATGAGATTTTGTAGTAGTGTCAAGTTTATAGCATGTAAAATTAATTATTATCATTATTCTAGTGTTAGATGGTATTTACGGCTACCTCGTTGCTTCCGCGAACGTGCTTTCAGCACAGCTTAGTGTGTCAAAACTTTAGTTAATTATCTCTTGGTTTGTTTGTTGCTTTATTGCTTACTGGCCTAATTGTTTGCTTTACAGCTTGCTTGCTTCCTTGGTTTCCCAAAGCTTTAAGTTTCCCATAACATTTATATCAACTAACTTCTCACATTCCCGGTCAGTTTTTCCAGGCGGAACGCCCATGCGCTGCGATATTAAGGAATTATTTTTGTATATTTTGATTACATACTCAATCACCCAACGTATTTCTCCAGCTTCCCATTCAGTCAATTGTAAATTGATATAAGGACAGAAATCCGGTAGAAACTTGGAAAGTGGTGCTACTTTAATGGATTGACATTGCAAATTTCGTGCACGGTTTTTATCTCTTGCCTCTTTTGAAATACTGTCATCAGTAATTCTACTCCTCTGCCCCATGACACCACACTCTTCTATCATTACACAGAGACAGTATCCCAAATTCCTTTTCAAATAGTGTCTTCCTGGTATGACACAACATACATACATGCATACATAGATACATACATACATACATACATACATACATACATACATACATACATATTTTACGTTTTCATTTCTCACATGGACCCTAGGGAAGGGAGTAAAAAAAATTATACCCGTCATGTACATTGTTACGATTTGGATACGTATTATGTAATGTTGTTTGAATTTTATATCAGGGATTTAAGAGGAGATAGGGTAACGGTCGAACGGACAGACGGACGGTGGGTATCACAAAATAATCCCGCATTTGCTTGAAGAATGGTGATAATTATAGTAGCTTTTAATGTCTTCGTCATGTACAGTGGCACTGTCGGCATATTTTTGCTGTTTTTGTTAAAACAAAGTAAATAATTATCTTTTCCTGCCATATAGTAAGCATTATGACAGTTCTTTTGAGTACTGTGTAAATTGTTTTTTTTAAAAATGCTTTAAGTACAGCGCTGTGCAGACACTAATTAGCTCAGAAACATATTTGCGACAATTAAGTTATCATAAAATGTGATTTAAGGTCAACCTACGTTTCAACAATGAAGATAAAGTGTGATGACATTAGATACGTGACGAAGTAGTTTCTACCAATAGAAAGCGGTCTACACCTATTCTTCTTGGCTATATTGGAGACGTTATCTCTATATATGGGTTACTTATTTTCAACTGCAGAAATAATAGCATTGTTAATAATTTCTTCAATATTTAAAGAACTTATGTAGGAAATACTTGAAATGTTAAGCTAATATCAAACCTGTGCAGTGTTTATTCTTTTGACTCATCGGAATGTTTAAAATGGCATGTGGATATAGCGTTTCCAATTTTGACCAAATTAAAGCGTGGATCGCTCTTTACAAAAGCTGTCTCTTGAAGACGAAAACTGTTAAAAAATGCTTAAGAAATATACTTATTTAGAAATATACTTATTTAGAAATATACTTATTTGGAAATATACTTATTTAAAAAGACACTTATTTAGAAATATACTTATTTAAAAATACGCTTTTTTAGAAATACACTTATTTAGAAATTATATACTTATTTAGAAATAATGTTTCCAGTTTCCATACTTGGATAAATATAAAATTTTAAATGCAAATTAAAACAGCCTAAAAACGTTATGCTTTGATTTGAATAACCTTACGACACACTTCTCTGACTATGTGCGGTTCAGACTAAAAGCAGTTGATGCAATGAAATTGTGCTTTCAAATGTAATAATTACATTGCACAACCAGTCTATGACTTTTTGTTTATATAATTGATATGTTACAGACATGAATGACATTTTCCATCGATTTGATTTTCACATGCTTGCCATACTTTCTTGCGGGTCCTGTAACCTAACACGTACCTACCCACCTTCAACGGTTACTCGCTATAGGTATTGTCAATAACACTGCATTTGTAAGAATGGAATAAATTTAGTAAGCCAACCTATATACCCGCATGTATGCCTTCCTTCCAAAACGCCACCCTTAATATAGTCTTCTTTAAAAAAATGTACTATTAACATACTTTTACGTTATTTAGCTTGCAAAATGCATCGGTCTTTGTTTAAAATGCTCTCGACGGCAGTTATGTTTGCGCATATAATTGAAGGAAGTACGATAATTCAGAAGAAAATATGTTCGGAACACTTACCGTATATACTCGCGTATAAAATGCTTCCAAATGCAAACAACATAGGCCCTAATATGCCGTTGCATAATGCGCCGGCGGATCTGGGTCTATGTTGTATGTTCTACTGATTAGTCCTTACAAACTGCATGCGCTGGCGGATCAGGGTCTATGCAATTTGCAGTTGGTATAGGCTTATACGCGAGTATATACGATAAGTCTCTTTCCTAAGATAGGCGAATATGTATATTTTTCTCTCATATAACTCGACAGTCAAGAATATTCCACGTGGAAGAAACCATTGACTAAGTTGGTTGACCACTATCCTTTGTACATGACTTTACCGATAATTAAACCTGAGACACATTGCAGTCCAGGATTCTGAACAACCCTGCACCATCAAATGCATACAACATTATTTTCACAAAGTAGCAGCCGATTTTTGTTGTAACCATCATGGTTTTGAAATCGTTAGGTCCTTTTTTAAATGTTATGTAAAAGACAAAAACTATATTAAAACAGTCGCATGTTAAGCAATTGATAAAGTATATTTCATTACAAAGACGGGGATTAACTTTGTGTATTACGGCATGTGTTTTGCTTGTATCGGTATGAGTTTCTTTGGGGGGGGGGGGTATGGTATTCAAATGTATTTGACGGATTAACTTAGGAGTTACGAAAATCAACATGAAACGGGTAAACGTTCAGACACTCAACGGTGGGTGTGGAAATTAGTATCTCCCCGGCCGCTTCTCTGTAACCATGCACCCGACTCGACTGATAGCTATCCCACATACAGGAATGTGAGACATCCAATACGTGTGTAGTCTGAACTTAAAGGACAAAGCAATCCAGCAATCTATATCTTACCTTCTTGTATAAGTTAAGAGTTTGAGTTTATTTTCAATAAACAAGAGACACAAAGGCTAATATAACAGTTGTATACATCGGTTGAGCTAAGTGGCTGCTGGCTACGGCACTGGCAAAACACAACCCTCGCTGACGAGGCCACCTCCCATAGCAGTCATCTGAATACGCGCGCTATTGTTACCAATCCCACTCACCCCCACTCCCTCCCCACCCCTCAATACATCATCATTTTGGGGTGTAGTTTGTCGCTCTAGCCAAAGGTGTCTGTTCAGGTCTATGGTTAGTCAACCGGAAACACAGCCTTGTACATGCATAAAAACGGTAGAGTAGGAACAAAGCCAAGACATTCCTGTCCGCCATCTTGCTTTAATTTATACACTACGACTCGACTTAATATGGCAGCCAAATATGTCAGCCTTCTTACATCTATGTAAAAGAGGGTTCGGTCGGAACATTGACGTGACACAACCAAAAGCAAGGTTGCGCAAATGGCTGACCAATTACCAGATGGAAACGTGTTCCTGGTTACAGGACCGTCAAAACATAGCCTTGTTTAATGGCTCCCTCCCATTACAATCATCTGAATCCACACACAGACGCACACGCGCGCACATGCACACAGAACACACGCATACGTGCGTGCGTGCACACTCACTATGGCTAAGCCAATCGAAGAACTCTCGGGTTTTTCCGCCAGTAATTGGAAAAACACCTTGGAAATACTACAGTAGCCGCCATGGCATATACAAATATCTTGCTTACCAAATGACTTAATGTACACGTCACACACCATTAAAATTTATATAATGAGTTCATCATGGGGACTTACCGACCGGGATGACTTATTATTGGCCGAAAGATTTCAAAGTTTCTTATTTCAAGTATGAATTTACTATAGAGAACTTTTTTTTACTGACCGTTTACAGATAACACCATAAAAGTATCATAATGACATTGTTATATTTTTCCTAGCGTATTCAGCGTATGTCTAAGTTCTTCGCCATATTTCTTCGATTTCTCCCTTGTTTACGTTGTATCACTCCATCGAAGTATTGTCGGGGTGGATTCTGGTAGTAAAGCCACGAAGTATTCCATTTGAGGCTACTATTCTGAACATTCTCGTCTCTTTCCGATGTGAGTGGAATAACTTCGACTCTCTGAAAGAGACTCTGGGGTAATCGTATTGATACTTCCCAAATTGGTAAGTTTTTAGCGGACGAACATCCGGCTAGATGTGCAAAGAACAGAGTACCATAACATGATAGGTCTTGAAAATAACACTCGACGACGTTTCAACAATCAATGAAATATATGCACACTTAACTTTTAATATTTTTCCAGCAATAGTCTGTAACTATTGCCTACGTTGCTGTTAGTGATGACACGTCATCTATTCATTGTGATGTTATGAAGCTCTTATGACGTAATGACAACAAAGGATTTCAGGGCAGTTCAAAATGGCCATCATCTACATCCTTTTTTTTTTTTCTCGCATGTGATGGAAACGCCGAGGATGTTCCAGTGTGCTTCATCACATTAATAAGCCAAAGCGTTTGGACTATAGAGATCAAATACGATTTGCTTTCGCAGACAGCTGCATCACGCTTCCGGTCGTGAGACTGCAGATAGCTATCAACTACCATTTTTTCACAAAGTACAAAAATTTCGTATTTTTTACCCAGAATGTACCGCACCGACGTGAACCAACCAAGCACTATAGTTCAAGGGGAAGTTTCCAAGCAAGCCGGTATGGGAATAACGTCACAGTTGTGCGAATGACGTCACTGACTAACCAGTCGGAAAACAGAGATTTTTACAAGTCATCGGCCTATGACATCGGCTTGCAAAAGTACTGTTAATCAAACCAAGGAACCAATTTGACCCGATACCAGCCAAACGGTTTGCTATGTGCAAGCGTGTGCCGAAGCACAAGGAAAGAGTTTGGGCACTAGGATTCCAAGACTTTCCGTAGTGCTTGTACAAGCCTTTGCGTGCAGCAAACGTTGTATAATAGTTACTATTGCAAGATAAATTATTAAGTACGTAAATTTGATATCGAATACAGTGTACGGAAAGGAGTCGTTTAAACATGACGAATTCTGCATTCAAGCAGCACATGCAACCGATGTTTGAGTACAGCTGATATCACAAAATTGCACGCTCCAAACCAGATGGAACCTGTCTGATCATGTAAATTCGTTATAAGGGCCTTTGTAGAAATGATCTCAGTTATTAAAATTTCAAAACTCTAAAATTATTTTTTGTGACAGGAATATGTGTATCTCAAAGACAGTATAGGACCACCATTCAATTACTGTTTACTTTAGTATTGATACAGATACTAAAATAAATTGATGAAGTTTTGGGGACTAATTTAAAATTAAAATGCATTTGAAAATGGCTGTAATGTAAGGCATGCGTATAATGTGTGTAAATCAAGGCACCTTCCTTTTTAGAATATGAGTGCATATAGATAGCCTAAACTTCGCGTGCCTTTTGTGTGCTTTTTTGCTTCATCATCCAAATTTTACTAAACAATTAACAATGATTTATTATTAGCGCTTAATGCAATATGCAGTAGAGTTTCGAGTATCTAATTCAACTACGTTGATAACAATTTATTTAACACAGCGTTGACCAAAATAACCCTCCTCAAATTAACAAAAATAGGGAGGCTCAGTTTGAATTGCTATATGAATTTACAATCATTTACATTTTATTCAATGCGCTATATGTAACTAAGGTAATTAATATGAGATTTGTATAATGCTAGAGCTGTTAGTGAGCAGGAACATTAATCAATATATAGTAAGCTGTTCAATACATTATAAAGAATAGGTCTGAGCGAGTCATTTTTGGTGCCTGACACACTTTCATCCCAAGGTATTCCTTCAAGTCGAGTTTAGTGGTAATAAATGAAAGTAAGATAGCAAAAAGAGCCCAGAAACAATTTATAGGTAATATTGAATAAACCCTGTAAAGTAGGTCACATCAACCCAGTTTTAGAGTGTAAAACATCTTTGTCATTAAAAGCACATGCAGAGCAAGTTAGGTGGCGATAGGTGAAAATGTATTGAAAGATGAGCCCAGGCGTTATTTAAGAATTATTGAATGAACGCTAGAAAAGTAGGTCACATGGATCCAGGTTTTAAGTGCAATGCGTCTTTATTCCAAGATGCTCCCTTGGGTTCCATTGGTGACAATAGATGGAAAGGTATTGGAATTAGAACCCAGACATACTATTTAAACTTAGAAAATGGGTCACAGCGATTCAGGGTTGAATTCCAAGATGCACACACAGTACGAGTTTAATATCAGTAGATATTGTACTATAGAAATTACAGCTTGAAGAGGGAGGATGGACACGATTTTTATACGTCCGGAGATTATTATGTTATGATGTTGTCCGTCCGTCAATTAGTCGAGTTGCCCACCATCCACAGTTACCAAACTTTGTGGATGGATTGCACTTGGGATCAGGAAGAATCCTATCTGTTTCGGGCTCAAAAGCTGAAACGTCAGGGTCACTGTGACTCAAAGAGGACAAATAGTTTCAACACAATAACTACAGTTCTCCAACATCTACAGTTACCAAACTTTGTGGATGGCTTACATACGGGGAAAAGAAGAATCTTTTCACTGCCTGAAAGGATAAAAATGATTTTCGCGCACTAACTCAAGTTCTCCACAATCGACAATTATCAAACCTTGTGGATAGCTTGCATATGTGATTTAGAAGAACCCTATCGATTTCAGGCTCACAAGCTGAAAGCTCAAGGTCGCAGTGACTGAAAGAAGAAAAATTGTTTCTGCACAATAACTCGACTTTCCCACCATCTAAAGTTACCTAGGTTTGTGGACAGCTTGCGCTTGGAGTAAAGAAGAATCCTATGGATTTCGAAGTCAAAAGGTCAAAGGTCGATGTAACTGTGACTGAGATAAGACAAAATTGTTTCCGCACAATAACTCGCGTTCTCCACCATCTACAGTTGCCAAACTTTGGATAGCTTGCACATGGGGAAAGGAAGAATCCTATCAATTACAGGCTCATAATGTCATAAGGAAAACGTCATTGATTGAAAGGAGAAATATGGTTTCCACACAATAATTCGAGTTCTCCAGCACGTACAATTACCAGGCTTAATGGATAGCTTTGACGTGGGTAAAGGAAGAAGATTTCGGGCTCAAAAGGTCAAAGTTCAAGGTCACTGTGACTGAAAGTAGGAAAATAGTTTCTGTGCAAACAACTTTAGTTCTTCATCACCTACGGTTACCAAATTTTGTGGATGGCTTGCACTGGGGTGGGAAAGAACTCTATTTACTATTTATTTTGGAATTAGAAGGTGAAAGGTGTATCACATACCTCAACCAAACTTTGTGGATATCTTGCACTTAGGGTAAGGAAAAAGTCTATTGATCTTGGGGTCGGAAGGTCAAAGTCACTGGGCTGAAAGAAAAAGGATGGTTTCCTCGCAACCACATCACAGACCTGGACCGAACTTTGTGGACGGCTTGCACTTAGGAAGAAGCCTGTCTTTTTGAGGTCAGAAGGTTAAAGGTCAAGGTCACTGTGACTGAACAAAAAAATGTTTTATCTACATATATGACTAATAAACACGGGGCGGGCGTATAATGTGCCGTTCACTGGAAAGTATCTCACAGCGACCATGTTTTGGTGGACGACACGTTCAGACAAGATCCACGCTCCGTGTAAGTTTGGAAGCAATTGTAATTTGGCCCACGCCACTATGTTAAACAGATTTAGATAAATCCTGGAAGGTATATCACAGTGACCCGGTTTTAGTGTGCGACACACCTTTATCACAGGATGCAGCCACACTGCAAGTTCATTGTCATCAGGTGTAATAATAAAGGAATTAGTCTTGACAGGGAGAGAAAGATCAGAAGGACGGACAAAGTAAATCCTCTATATCAACGATGCACCCTCTAGCATAGATACTGCAATAATAAGAGTCCAGACACAAGTTGTAAGCAATATTGAATAAACCCAGGAAAGTAGGTCACATCAGTCCAGCTTTAGAGTGCAACACATCTGTATCTATAAAAGCACCTACAGTGGAAGTTAAGTGGCCGTAGATGAAATGGTATTGAAAGTAAAGTCCCGACACTATTGTAAGAAATATTGAATAAACCCTAAAAACAGGTCGCATAAAGTTTAACACAAAGTGCGCTCCGTTTCTTTAAGATTCGGCCATATTCGAGGGTTGGCATGGTGTTGGTGGCATATAGTGTTCTCTGTCCGTAGGTACGTATGTACATCTGGATGTTACACATTTTGTGCTTGCATTATAACATTTAAAGGAAATAATTAATTGAAACCCAGTATAATATTTATTTTCAAATCAACATTACCTAGTAAACAAGTTCGATGCTTACATTTTTTTCCCCCACATTTAAACGGGAATATTAAATTGGGTCTGTCCACCTGTCCTTCTATCCATCTGCCCCACCATCGTTTCCGCACAATAACTCCCTTAATTATTGCCGGCTTTCAATCAAATGTGGCATGTTGCTAGATGTGGATGAGACCTTAGATGGGTTCGATTTTCAGCATTATATAATCAGTTAGAGTTGTAATCGCTGATTGTCGGACCAACCCACGTTCGTTTCCGCACAATAATTTCCTCAATGATTATTAAATTCGAACCAAATTGTGTACGCAGCTTGATATTGGAACGACCTTGGCTCATTTAGACTGTCAGCGTTGTGTCATCATTTAGCTGAGTTATATTCCCTGGTTGTCAGACCCAACCACTTTTGTTTCCGCACAATAACCACCCTAATTATTATTTGGTATGCTATTTGATATTGATGTGACCTTGGCAGAGTTCGATTGACAGCGTTCTACGTTATCGTTTTGCAGAGTTATAACCCCTGATTGTCAGACCCACCCACCTTCGTTTCCGAATAATACATACCTTGATTATTATTTGATTTCAAACAAATTTGGTATGCTGCTTGATATTAATGCGACCTTGGTTGAGTTTGATTGGCAGTGTTCTCCGTCGTCATTTATGGGAGTTATAGCTACTGATTATTATTCCCATCCACTTTCGTTTCCGCGCAATAATTCTCTTATTTATTATTTGATTTCAACCCAATCTGGTATGCAGCTTGATTTTCATCAGAATGTAGCTTAGTTCAATTGTCAGTTAGATTGTCAGCGTTCTGCATCGTTGACGGAGTTATTGCCCTTTGTTATCAGACCCACCCACTTTCGTTTCCTCACAATAACTCCCTTAATTATAGTTTGATTTCATCTAAATTGTATTGGCCGCTTGATATTAATGAAACCTAAAATAAAGCGGTGGACATCAGTTCCAGGGATGGGCTTGTTTTCTTCAAAATGTGTCGGAAAAATGGCCCCTTTTAAAGCATATTTCACTGGCTATACGTGTCCTTTGAACACATTTATAATTTATTTTCTCTCTCTTTCATTAATTCCTTACCCCCTTGGTACACATTTTTGCGATTCATACTTTTAAATTCGCATTCTGTTGTAGAACTTGGGTATTTTTTTTTTAAATAATTTTTTTCTTCATGTATATCTAATTTAAAACTTAGAAGGCTCCATTGATGCACGTGACGAAGGATTAGGACTGAGACTGTATGCTTAAATATATGATGTCATACTTTGTTAAACAGCATTAAAGAGGACTTCAGTTTTCAGAACGGATATTTATGAACGGTGTGATTACTTAAAATCTACCGTATGTCCTCGCTTATAAGTCCAGTCAAATTGCAAAAAAACATTGACCCTGATCTGCCATCGCGTAGTGTTTATTCTACTAATTACTCTTAACAAACTGCATAGACCCAGATCTGCCGGCGCGTTATGCGAGGGCAGATCTTGGTCTGTGCATTTTTCAGTTGGACTCAACTTACAAGCGAGTATATACGGTATATGGAACTGGAAGTTCTCCTCGGACTTACCAGCGATGTGTCTGGACGAACGCAAGCCAGTAAAACGATACTTGTTTTGGCTATTTTGTACTGTTATGGCAATAATAGATGCGATGGCTCCAAATCTTTGTTCAGACCAAACTTTTTTAGTTAGCCACATCGTAGTTATCGAGTGTAACAAAAAGGCGTATAAAGCACATATATCAAGCTTATTATCAAAAAGGCAATAATATTGAAAGTATTGGATCATAGTAACGAATATTTTATTATTTTATAAGTAAGAGTTTTGATAGAGTAAAGTGAAACTCTGGATTATCTATAACTTTTCATATTTTTTGGAGGACATATGGTCACACGTAATCGATTAGAACATAGCATTTAGTATATGACCGACAAAAGACTCCACTACCGCCCGCTGCTTTAATAAACATCTATAATATTTGGTATCGGGAAATAGATAAATGGAATCTTGTTGGTATACTGTTGTAAAATTTTTAAAATAGCATTTGACCCGGTCAGTTACAATATTCTACTGCAAAAATTAGGAATTTATGGATGTTCAAATTTACCACTATCTTTTGTTTAGCTCATATTTAAACAGCAGATCTCAAATTATGTGTATTAATAGTCTTTTTAAATGACCTATCGCATATTACTGTCGGAGTTTCTCAGGGGTCAATTTTAGGACTACTTTTCTTTTTACTGTTTAGCCCCTTTGTATCTGACCATACTGATATGTTTATATATGCGGATGAAACTGATAGTAAGCTAAATTCTGATACGTCCGACTTTTGAACTTGGTGTACCTACAATGCTGTGTGCATAAAATCTCAAACAACCAAGGTTTTACTAATTGGCACTACTCAAAAGAAAAAGAGAATGCACAAGGATTTTTCTGTATATTGCGGACATGACAAGTTTGAATATGTGACTCATGACAAACTTTTAGGAGTCACAGTTGACGACACTCTATTATGGAATAAACAAGTCAGCTCTGTATGTAAACAAAATTTCCTTCTAGTTATACGAAAAGAAATAAGCATTTTTTACGCCCAAATCAAGAATTATCTTTTACAGTTGTTGCATGTTGCCTCATTTTAATTATTGTCTCAATATTTGTGGACATTGTTCATCTTATCTGTTAATACGCATTGAACGCCTGCAGAAATGTGGCTAGGACTTTTTATGATGAAAAATCTTGAACACTCACTGAAACTTTATTTGTAAATCTCCAATGGTTACCATATAAAGATAGAGTACAGTGCAATGAATCGGTCCTCATGGATTCATGGGCAATAGTTTGTCTGATTACTTTTACTCCAGTGTCCGCAGTTCACAGTCAAATCACCGCGCTTTTCTACTAACAAATTAACTAAGTATACTATGATTCGAGACTGAAATGTTTAAAAGGAGTTTTGCATACGGTGGTGTTTTAATATGGAATATCTTATCTAATGAAAATAAATGATGTACGTCCTTTGTTGCTTTTAAATGAAGATGTAAAACATTCTTTTCTGCACAAAATATAATTGTGTAGTTTATGTTCATCCCCTATTGTATTGCCTCCAATCTGTGATAATAGTAATCCTATATAGTTCATGTATTTTATTGTACTTTACTGTACATTTTAATACATGTATTTTATTGTACTTTACTGTACATTTAGTTCATGTATTTTATTGTACTTTACTGTACATTTAGTTCATGTATTTTATTGTACTTTACTGTACATTTAGTTCATGTATTTTATTGTACTTTACTGTACATTTTAATACATCTCGACCCTGTGTGATGAGCATTCGGCTCAACCGTCTGTCAAGAATAAATAAAATCTATTTATTATTATAAACAGGTGCCCCTATAAACCCATAAGAGCAGGAAATGTGCACGAACGCTATCACATAGATTTAATAGACATGACGAAGCAAGCAGTTAAGTATGGGGGAGAAATTGATAAATGCAATATTTTTAGCATACTGGACGTGTTTCATGATTTGTTTGACTTCAACAAATGAGCAGTAATTTTGTTACTGAAGCAATCGCAAAAACGTAATCAATGACTATGGTTGCCCTGAAGACAGTCATCATAACAATGGAAAGGAATTTGAAGGAACATTTAAAAGAATGTTCTGAAAAATGAAAGTTAAAGTTATGACAAGTGGACCATATCATCTTGAAAGCCAAAAATGGAAAGATCTCATAGGTTTAAAAAAACAAATGCTGCATAATCATGTAATCTTAGGAAGATCTGGATTGAACTGCATAAGGAAGTTACATTCATATGCGCATTAAATGAACCTCGACCTAAAAGAGGTTCTTGGATGGAAAACTCCTTTTGAAATATATTTTGGTCGATGTGATCATGAGAAAACTTCCCCAAATCACCCAACTTTGTTTTCGAGCTGGATGGAAACTATACGAATTACACCTTCAAAATGCTAAAAGAAACTGGAATGTATCTGCCGAATTAACTGCATAATGTGACGAGTGATTGCGATCACGGCTTCAGTAAATGTTTCGTCCATCTATTCATAATTTGAAAAAAGATGTACTTCTTCGTGGTTTTCGAAGAAAAGAAAAAAAAAGGCACCACGAGGACGATACGTTTCAATAGGTACTGTGCTTAAAAGGAACTTTGATTTACGTAGATACAAAATATGATGCGTTCCTCCAAGTGCATCTTGTACCTAGACACACGGTTCTCTGTGGAGAATACTACAAGTGATACACTGTGCAGGAAAAAAAAATAGCTCACCGATAATAATAAGACAAAATAAAGCATTACATCGAAAAACAAGTTATATTTCAGTGACACGTGCAGATAATATCGCCACATTTAATAGCTATGGCATTCGTCCAGATGAAAGTTGTCAATTTTCAGCTGTAACCAACCAATCGGAGGTACCATGGAATACATCGATCTGCTCAAACGCTATGGATGAAATTGTATCCCATTTACGTAAAAGCCCAAATTTAGTGGATGGTACCCACTTTTCAGATTTTATTGAAAGAGAGCGGGTTGGCTGAACGATATGAACCACAATGGTACATATAGCAGAAAGATATGAACCACGATGGTACATATAGCAGAAAGATATGAACCACGATGGTACATATAGCAGAAAGATATGAACCACGATGGTACATATACAATATTACGCTTAAGGCAACCAGTGTTTTGTGCAATGTCCGATTTCTTGTGCTCTCAACCCATGGAATAGACTCCACGAGGGTAATATCACAATCTGGTGTATACGACAGTGATACACCCGTACTTTTACTTTTACATTTTGCTGAAGACAGAAGTGCACACTATGTGAGCCTCTATGGCCACAAGGAGGACATCATGGAGCATGCAAAAGATATTCAAATAGAAAATTGCATTCTAGATGGCAAAGGTATCTTGTCGGTTTCTCCTCCTGTTCTACCCATTTCACTCTGGATCGAATAATACTTCCTCGAGGCTTTCATTTTCTTATACTTTCAAGTTCTTTTTTTAAAGACTCTAATATTTCTAAATTGTAAGGTCCTATGGAACCATTATCTAAGGATCGTATTTGTTGTATAAGTTCCTTTTCCTGTTTTACTTTACACTTCATTTTATATGAACATATCAAATGGTTTTTCCACGAATTTCCATCAACAATGAATCCCGAAATAATTAATCTGATATGGCAAATCTTAGATCTGAATTCAATACATTTGGTTCATCAGCTGCATCGATGTTATCATTCGGCGTAGAATGGTTTTGATTGTCGTGGGTCCTAAAATCGTTTTGAGTACGAAAACTATCGTTGAAAAATGTCGATGGTGTCTTTTTTTTTTTATATTCACAAAGTGGTTGCACGCGGCTTTCTTTGTTTGCTGTAGCGGTATTATCACTGGTCATGAACCGCGATGGCTCAGTTGTTAGCGTCCCGGACTCACGACCCAAAGGGCGCCGGTTCTAATCCTACCATCGGACCAGCCTGGGTCAGCTACTGTGGTGTGTCCTTGGGCAAGGCACTTTACTCCAATTGCCTCGGCACTAAATAACCTACTTGTGTTGATGTGCCGTAAAACCAAACCAAAATCACTGGTCATCGTATGGCTAATATCATTGTTCTCAAAATTAACTGAAATCCGAAAACAACTGATGTCAAAACGTGATGGTGTTTCTGTCCAATACTTACCATATTGCCGTGTGTGACTTTCATCTAGAAAATAGAAACTACGTGAATACAATTATTACAAAACGAATTAAAGACGTATGTGAAATTAGTACTAATCAATTTGATATTCTAGGGGCAGTTAAAGAGTGTTATAAAAATCTGTATAATGAGGAAAGAGAGATAGAAGATAAAGATTTAGAGGACTTTCTCAAAAACTATAAAATTCCTAGGCTTAACCAAGATCAATCTTTAAAATTAGAAGGCAAAATTACTCAGAAAGAAGTATTAGATTGTTTGAAAAGTATGAAAAATAATAAGAGCGCAGGACCAGATTGTTTCAAAGCTGAATTGTTTAAAGTCTTTTGGTTTGACATCGTGGAATTTGTGGCTAGACCAGTTAACGAAGAATATGAAACTAGATCATTCTCAAATGTTTTGATACAAGGCATTATAACTTGCATACCCAAGGAGGATAAACCAAAGCAGTAACTGAAAAACTGGCGTCCATTTTCTCTGCTTAATGTTGTGTACAAATTAACGTCAGCATGTATTGCCAAAAGAATTAAGTCAGTATTGAATGAAATAATATCAGATGATCAAATTGGTTTTGTAAAAGGAAGATATATTGGAGAAAATACAAGGACCGTATATGATAGTATACACATTCCAGGTATACTATTATTGATTTTGAAAAAGCATTTGATTCTATTTCATTGAAAATTATTCATAATGTTTAAACTTTCTTTAATTTTGGACCAATTATAAGGCAATAGGCCAAGACATTTTGTTGTAATATCTCATCAGCAGTTTTACAAAATGGCCTTATATCAGAGTTTTTGAAAGTTTCCAGAGGTTGTCGACAGGGTGATCCAATATCTCCGTATCTGTTCTTATTATGTGCGGAATAATATTTATATTATTAAAGAATAATAAGAATATAATAGGTATCAAGTTAAAGGAAACCGAATATTTACTGTCACAGTTTGCAGATGATACTACTTTAATTCTTGATGGTTATTTTAAATCTCTGAAATCCTCTATTGGAGTATTAAATTTCTTTCAAGGATTTAGGACTGAAACTTAACATTACCAAAATAAGAGCAGTTTGGATAGGAAATAAGAAGTATAGTTCAGACACATTTCATCACAGGTTACAGTTACAGGGTTGACCGAATTTACATCAATGGGCATACAATTTCGGTGGATTTAGTTAAAATGGTGAAGATGAATTTTGAAAATAAAGTTGAAATGATTAAAAATTGTTTGAAGCATTGGAGAAAGCGATCCTTAACACTATTTGGTAAAACAACAGTTTTGAAAACTTTAATTATTCCAAAGCTTAATCATTTGTTCATCTCGTTTCCAAATCTTCCGCAAAATTTTATCAGGGAATTAAATGAATTATTTTTTCACCTTTATATGGCAATCAAAAGTGGATAAAGTTAAAAGAGAGGTTTTGTATTAAATTTTTTCATAAGGTGGCTTGGTGAATATAGATATTGATAAATTTATATTAGATTTGAAAATAACATGGGTTTGTCGAGTTCTATCTAATAGAAAATGTGTCAGTTTGTTTGAATATGAAATATGCGAGATTAAATACATGTTCCTATTAGAAAATGAAAATGTGATGACAATATCCAAAAATAGAAGAAAAAAATCCTTTTGGGGGCTGTGTTTTATTGGCTTGGAAACTGCTGATAGAGAAGAGAGAGGAGAAGCTTTTATCAAAACAAATTTATGGATGGACTCACTTATAAGAGTTAACAGGGTAATAATTTTATATAAGAAATGGTTTGAACATAATGTAATATATATTGGTGATATGCTTACAGATCAGGGAACTATTATTGAGTTTGATTGTTTTAAAGCTAAATATGGTCTCAACACCAATTTCCTTGCCTTTCAATGTATAATTGAATGTGTAAAGTTTCTAAGTAAAAAGTTACATTTAAATACAACTGCACCAGCCAGATCATTTATCCCTTTCCATTTACAAATTGTATATCCAAGCAATACAGGGTGTACAGACTCTTACAAATCACTTTTGAAAACGGATGTTAAACCAACTAGTGAAAATAAATGGAATGAAATTTTCAGTTTGAATATGGATATCTGGCCTAAAATATTTGCTAAAGTTTTCACAATAACAAGAAACTCAAAATTACAATGGTTTCAATTTCGTGTTATTTATAACAATTTTACCAATTAATTCATTTTTGTATAAAATAAATTTTCTGATACCGATAAATATGCTTTTTGTTAAAATTTACCTGAGACAATACTGCATTTGTTTTCGGAATGTAATGTGATAAACAGGCTGTGGAATGATGTGTTCCACTGGATTCGGAATAAAGCGAACATACATGTTGTGCCAAGTGCCTGAGCTGTTATATTGGGAGATACAAAAGGAGAAGGAATATATGAAAAGCCTTTTTATTTCTGTTTTCTATTTGCCAAATACTTGATCTATATATGTAAAATGAAAAGGGATATGCCTAATTTAGATGGGTTGACACATTTTCTTAAAGACCATTATAATTTGGAGAAATATATTGCAATCAAATCTGAAAAAAAGAAAATTTTATGTTGATTTAGGAACAGAGAGAACCATTATTCCACCTATAACCAAGCAAAACGTGCTATGAATCAAATGCACGTTTTATATTATGATGTAAATTATACCGTATAATGTGTTTCTAATATATAATGTCAATCCATGCCTGATCAACAGATATAATTTGACCCTCTCTCTCTCTCTCTCTCTCTCTCTCTCTCTCTCTCTCTCTCTCTCTCTCTCTCTCTCTCTCTCTCTCTCAGAATGATTGGTATGCCATAGTTTTTAATTAAAAAAAGAAGAAAAAAAATATATCCCGATCCATGTGGTATATAGGGGATATGTAAATCCCTGGTAATCTCTTGATTATTATTTTTATTTTTTTTAAATCCATGAAAAAAGTTAAAAGAAAGAAACACCGTCATGTTTTTACATCATTTGTTTTCGGATTTCAATTAATTTTGAGAACAATGATGTTCACGCCATGCGAGCACCAGTGATAATACCGCTACACATGCAACTATTCTGAATATCCGGAAAGGACACCATCGACATTTTTCAACGATGATAGTTTTCGGTCTCAAAATGATTTTGGGACCCACGAAAAATCAAAACCATTCTTCGCTGAATGATAGCATCCGTGCAGCTAATGAGCCAAATGTTTATACACACTTTCTGAATGAATGTATCCTATGATGTATTGAACATTAAAATTTCTTGGTCTCTTATGTATGACATGTCCATGCTACACACGTGGTACAGGGTGAGCAAAGAATGCAAATACATTGCAAGAAAGTATTGTACATCCATATTGATAAGTATCCAACAAAATCTGCTTGTCATAAACGTTGTAAGCATCAGTTGGCTTAGCTCACTCACTGGCAAAACAAGTGGTTTGGTGGAAACGCAAATAAAAAGTGATTAAGTTGGTACTTGAAAATGATCCGCTAAGAGATGGAAGCTGTATAATAAGAAACACATAGTATGGAAGCATGTTGCATCTCACTATCTTGCAAGCTGGTTGATTTAAACATTAGCATTATTTAGAATGTCCATATAATTTAGTTATTAATTTGTGTAATTTTTGTCACCGTTTTAGCCCCTTTCCTCTTGAAATTGCAGGTTTTTTTGCTACATGAGTCCCTGAGTAGAATGTTTTGAAAATTCGTCTAACAATGAGCCTTAGTTTGCAGTGCAGATATAACGATTTTTCTATTTCATTTCTTTCTGATCAAAACAAATTTTGAAATTCTGTCTGAGCCGTGGTTCTTTCCATGGGGGGGGGGGGGGGGGGGGGGGGAGAGATTTGCCTTGTTTGAATTTTTTTTATAGTTTTTGTTTACTTGGATGTAAATAGCTAGTAAACAGATTCATCGCGTCATTTATCAAAATGGATATTATTGCTAGCCTATACAATTTGTATTTAACGTTTGTCATAGACGCGTGTATTTCTATCACATATCTGGTGTTTGTGCTAACATAACAACATCAACGAAATGACAATTACCTTACCTTAACCAAATATGTGTATGCTATTTTCATGTAATAGTTTAACAAACACGGGCATGGTGTATGCTATTTTCATGTAATAGTTTAACAAACACGAGCATTTACTTACATGTATCTCTTTTTTATTTTTATTTTATGCCTATGTTTATAGATATTAGAACTTTCATTGGTAAACTGTACAAGATGATAACCGCTTGTGTAAAGTCATGCATCGGCTTGACGTCAGCATAGGGAAAGACGTTCGATTCTACTTGTGAAGTCAAGAACACGGGCAAATTCCTACCCACAATGCAGCACAGTGTATGAAAAACAACCACTTTTCTCTTTTGAAGATATTAGGAAAGAAAGAGGATTCTGTTCCGACATCTTCGCAGTTGCACTTGCGAAATGTACATAAATGCAAACTGTTAAATTAAGTTCTCATTCATTCATTCAGTATGTTTGTATTTGTACACAACATTCCACGTCACTGCTAATGTCAGGACCAATTTGAGAGACTGTTTCCTATTATGGACACAATATCATAGGATTAAAAGCCAGTGTGTGATAGATTTATTTTTAAAATTAGTCAGCCAAAAATTCGCATTAAATCCATAATATTCTCGTCTAATCTATCTTTCTCTTTAACTTCTTCATGAGTGATCAAGATACATAGCAGACACACGAATCAAGAGTTACATATTTCTTACGTTCCAATGGTAACATGTGCCACTTTTGAAAACACAGTGACTATGATGGAACATATTCCACCAGTCATAGTGACTATTTTGGTATATATTACACCAGCCAGTCACATTGACTATTTTGGTACATATTGCACCAATCACAGCGATTATTTTGGTACATATTCCACCAGTCAGTCACATTGACTATTTTGGTATATATTCCACCAATCACAGTGACTATTTTGGTACATGTTCCACCAGTCAGCCACAGTGACTATTTTGGAATATATTCCACCATTCACAGTGATTATTTTGGTACATATTCCACCAGTCAGTCACATTGACTATTTTGGTATATATTCCACCAATCACAGTGACTATTTTCGTACATATTCCACCAGTCAGTCACAGTGATTATTTTGGTACATATTCCGCCAACCACAATGACTATTTTGGTACATATTCCACCAGTCAGTCACAGTGACTATTTTGGTACATATTCCATCAGTCCGTCATAGTAATGATTGTACCACTCTTTCTTTGCAGATGCTAGGCACTTGTCACTTATCTGTTGGGATTTCTTGACGTAAACACGTCAGGTGAGACTTTTACAGGGAGACTTTTCGGAAGCAATCGGCAGAGTGTTAGTTTCTTCTCTGACAACTAGATATCTGAAATTGTTAATTAAATAGTATAAAATATAGTTCAATTGACCATTGAAAATAATCCTTGGTCTGGTAATAACGCTGATGCTGTTGCATAAATGTTTAATTGATTACCTTGTGGTGGTGCATTGAGGACATTAAAGATGCCCATGTTGGGTTTTGTTTAATTGTTTTACGGCACAGCAACACAAGTAGGTTATTTAGAGTTAAGGGGATGTTTATGTTCATTGAGTGCATGTCCTGCGTTACAGTTAGCTGTAAAGTTATTCTCCACTGCGTTAAAATGTTGATACATTCAAAATACAATGCTTCTTTTACTTCTTTCTTTGTTCTTGTTCATTATTTCATTCAAATTTTAATTATCTCAACAAGTGAAACATTATTTTACGTCAGATAACCCATTTATCTTCCTAGCAAACACATACGTAAACACACTCACAACCCCTCGCACACTTTACAGTACATATTTACAATTTAGACACAGTTACACACCTGTATATAATTCACCAATTGATGTTATTTTATAGTCAATAAACAAATGCGAAATCCGAAATTCAATGCTGAACCTGTTTTAGTGATGTGTAAAATATTCCATGGGGAAAATCTAGTAGAATACATTCGCTTTCAGTCCTCTTCATTTTCAAGTGTTTATCCCTCACAATACACATTCCATGACATGCATAACAATGTTAAACCTGCGACCAAATGAGGATATCGCAAGCAAAAATGGCATCTTTTGATGGAAGAAAAAAGAAGAAAACAAAACGTCTATACGCTTTAGTGGTATTTTCCATTTAAAAAAAATAAGATTGACTTGCCTGGGAACTTATCCTCTGTTTTCTGGACACAACCAACGCAAAACACTAAATCGGAGCGTAGATTCAGCGGACAAAAGTATGACTCACCATTTAAAAAGTGACCAAAGAAAGAGACCCAGTAGACCTATATGTGTGTATATACACATTTGAAAGTCCATTAATTTCATTAAAGGAATAAATACACAAATGCAATATATGTCTCAAAAATCGCAAAGTTGCACTAAAGGCAATATCAAATTTACTTGAAAAAATATTTGTTATTCGGGGTGTACGTATAAACATCAATATCTCCCGACTCCGTCTGTCCTTCTCACACTCAACGTTTGTCTCTATCAGTGCGTGTATTTGTCTGGAGTTTAAAAGTTCTGTGCGTTCAGCATTAGGTTTATTACATTTGGCGTCCTTTGTGATATTTTACTTTATGTTTGTTACATTTGTTACATTTAGCGTATGACTTATTACATTTAGCGTCATTTGCTACATTTAGCATTAGACTTATTGCATTTTACGTCATATGTTACATTTAGCGTCAGTTTGTTTCCCATTTAGCGTCATTTGTTATATTTGGCGTTAGGTTTTATTTGGCGTCATTTGTTGCATTTAGTGTTAGTGTTATTAAAATAGCAATGAAAACGCTAAAGGTAATACAATGTTATGCTAAATTTAATAGAATGCCAAAGATAACTAACAATGAAGACCATCGCAAATATCCGCACTTTTGAGATCCACGCCCCTTATGCTCACTTCCACCCATTCCCCTTATACATTCACTTGAGAGGTCAAGTGCCAAAAAGACATAAAATACGTCTTTTGTCATTTTTTATTACTTACAAGTACTAAGATAAAGACTCCCTACGGGAACCAAAGCCAAACATAGTCATATCTCCTTTATGGCTCTTTTGGTGCCAAGGAATCATAAAGCCAGATTCCATTCGACTTATGCAAATATATTCTTCATTTCAAACCACGCCCACCTCAAACCGAGAACTGCATAAGTGGTGTATCCGATGCAGTTGTTATCATCCAGTCATTCTAGTAAATTATTATTCTAAACATGGTCATCTCTCTGCGTTGGTTAAGAAGAAGTTTAAGTTACAAGGAAAATCCCACATTGCCTAAGAAAATATTTCCTTCAAACCTACCCACCCACCCCCCACCCCCCGTGAGGCTGTTCCCAGAATCTGAAACCTTCATTGTCATCTATCTATTCTTGTGAAACAGCCTACCAACTATAGTAATTGGTGAAGACAGGGTTTCGGTTACGAGGAAGATTCAGTATTTCTTATGAAAATGAAAGATTAAGTATTGCCCATGAAAATGTGAACTTCGACCTCTGGAGGTGAGGCTGGTGATGGGGCCTACAGACTGGATACGTAACCGTAGTTTTCATTTACTCATCCTTAAAAAATCATCATACCAAATATGGTTAACGAATCTTAATCGGCGTAGAAGGGCTTCAGGTTACAAGGAGAACCAATTATCGTAATATACTATCAAAAGCGTTTAGAGAATACTTCACGCGAATTCGAATGTATAATATGTTAACACTTTAAGGATTTTCTCTATATACAGCACTTGAATATCAATCTAGGTTTATAAACACATTTCTCAACTCAGTTTTTTCTTTATATCTGCCAGACTCCCTACCTTCATTTATATCTTTCTATATATTTTGTATCCAATAGAAAGATTATGACTACAAAGATTGATGAATCAGTCGATGAACGGATGAAAAATTTAACTGATATATATATATTGACTGATGCCTAATATGTAAAATAGATAGATGGACGGGTAAACGAATTAAAGGTCGGTAAATCGATCGATCGTTGTGTGGATCGGTCAGTAGATAGTTGTTGTTGTTGTGGGTTTAACGCCATTTTTCAGCACATGATAGGCTATACATGGCGGCCAGTTTTATCTGGTGGAGGAAGAACCCGGGAAGACCCCGGGAAGAACCACCGACCCACGGGAAGCTACTGGCAAGCTTTCTCACATATCCACATTGGCCGAGCCCGAGACTCGAACCCACGCAGACAGAGGGGAGACGGCAGTGATCGGTAAAGGCGAGCGCCTTAGACCACTCGGCCACCCGGGGCCCCTGGTCAGTAGATAGATTGATAGATCTAAAGACGTAGAGACAGACAGACACAGATATAGATACATGTAGATAGATGGATAGATAAGAAGATTGATGAAAACACAGATTGATGACTGTCTTATTTCCTATTTATTATCTTTTGTATTTCTCTTTATGTCTGTATATAGTGCAAGCAGTTGGCTACATATAAATGACCTCAGTCTGTCTGTCTATCGGTCTGTTTGTGTGACTGTTCCTCACTTGGAAACCAATATTAAGGGGTAGTGTCCCTTTTAATGTTTGACTTGTATAAAAAGATTATGGTCTTAGATAATTGTATGCTCTTTTATTTGCTGAACAATAATGTATTCTTTTCTACAAAACATATTCCATACCTATAGGAATTTGAGAGAACATTTAATTACCACAGCCACCAATTTCTCCCATGCACTGTGTAATGCTGTGCCGTTACAACCGCGAAGATGACTTTCTTGTTATACAGAAGAGGGCTCAAATACAGAAGAAACATCAATTTCTCCAGTGAAATAGGAAATCAAGTTTTACAAATCTAACAATATGATCCTACCTGTTCATCACTTATTTTATGTTGTCTTTATAAAACTTTACTATGTATGGACATCAACTGCTGCTATTACTCGCGAACTAAAGTAGATTATTATATCTTTGGGAATGGACGTATTATGTTTAAAAATCTGACACCTCCCATAGATGTTCTAACAGGTAGGACTTCACTTGACGAGCAACAGCGGCGTAATCTCAACGTTTATAATTTTTTCCAGAGACAAGGAAAGAGAGTAGATAATTGGGTTGATTCACATTCATAGATTTTTAGAACTCGAAAAGAGAGAGGGCCTGTTGCATGAGAAAACTGTTATGTTTCGTTAGCATCTGTGAGCCGTCTTATGTTTAACCTGAAAGTCTCTCTTGCGGTTTAAACGACTGAACACTGCACTGTCTCCATGAGACTTCAGTGTCAAGTAAGTATAAATGGAAGGTCAAAAATGAAATTAAAATCTAATGTACCCTTATGCTTAGCGTATATATATATATATATATATATATATATATATATATATATATATATATATATATATATATATATATATATTGTTTTGGTGGTTTTTTTTGTTAGTTTCGTATTTAATATATCAGCCGTAATTTGATGTTGATTTAAGCATAAGTAGTTTGGCGAGTATAGGCACATTTTTGTCATTTAATGAAGCAGTTGATGTATGATCAATACGTGCATATAATGTTAGCTACGACGTTCAACGTGTTTAATTGTTTTGAAGGTAAATATCATTCATTCAGGGAAAAGTCGAATGTATTATAAACTTATGTAAAATAAAGGTAAAATGACAGTTCAGAATGAAGACACATTCTAATATAACACCAGTATGTGTTGTCATTATGAGTAAAGATTATAATCTCCGATCTAGTATTTAAATTCAGTTGAATTAAAAAGTGTGGATAAGGCAGTATTGCATTTAGCGCCGTGACTTATTACATTTAGCATTGATTACATTTAGCGTTTATTACATTTAGCGCCGTGACTTATTACATTTAGCATTGATTACATTTAGCGTTGATTACATTTAGCATTGATTACATTTAGCATTGATTACATTTAGCGTTGATTACATTCAGCATTGATTACATTTAGCATTGATTACATTTAGCGCCGTGACTTATTACATTTAGCGTTGATTACATTTAGCGTTGATTACATTTAGCGCTGAGGAATATATATTTATTACTTTTAGTGTTATTGCATTTAGCATTAATTCTGTTACATTTAGCGTTTTCATTACATTTGCATATAATGTTAAGTTTTATTACATTTGGTTTGCTTATTACATTTAGCATTTTTATTATTTGTATTAAAATATTAAAATGCCATAATTATAGATTACATTTTTTCAAAAATTAAAGTTAGAAAATTCTCGAAATACATCTTATACAACTACTTTCGTCATAAAACGAAAAATAGAGCGTGTTCAGGATCGTATTCGTTATAAAAGTAGAAACTATAAATGTATGTGCTTATCAAGTAGCTTGGAGGTTGATATTTGCAACATCGACTCTGATAGTTGGTGCGTAACTGGTTGAGAGAGATCTATTTAATATTTGTATGTAATAACAGTCATAGAATATGACATCGTCTCTTACATTGAGATATATCTTTCTGGAACAATGAAATTCTAAAATCTGGAGGCAACATGCCCGTACTCTTAGATTTTTAAATCTAGACAACGAAAATCTACCCAATGACTGTCTATGTAAATCACACTAATTAAATGCCCAGATGCAGAGGTTTACGATGCGTAGATACAAATTACCACTGATCAAGATTTGAAAATATCAAAGGCAATATGGGTCAGAATGAAAAGACAAGTTTATAATTTTGGCTGTCTTTCAACCAAAGCCAAACTTTAGGTATTACTATACCCCTGTATCTCTTGATTATCATCAAAAGAGACGACTACCATTGCTATCAACATCCATCAAAGAAAGATTCGTGGACCATGATCTTTCCAAAACTTGCACGCTACAATATACCAAGAGTTCGTCATCCCCAGTCATATAGTTTATCCTGGATTCAGTTAATATTTTTATAAACCCAAATTCTATTCGTATTACTAGGTAATATTGTTTCTAAAAAAATAAAAAAATAACGTGATATCTTCTATTACATTTCAAGGAAGATGGGCTAAAAAAAAGCATTTTCACCTCTGCTTTTTATCCACCGCCTTTTCGAAGTAAAGCGAGGGACATAGTGTCCGCGTTTTCGTCCGTCCGTCATACTTTCGTTTCCGCTCTATAACTTTAAAGCCGTTTGAAAGCACAGCATGAAATTTGGCACTCTCACACGTCTTCGTTAGAAGGTGTGTCGCTTACCACATTGGTTGTCGTGGGTCAAGCTTACGGCTCAATATTTTACTATATTCATCACACTTTTCCCTCTACTCTATAACTTTAAAGCCGTTTGAGATTAAGAGATTAAGGGATGCAACTTGGTATACTTTTTACATCATCACATATCACATTAGGGGTCCTATCTTCAAGTTTATGGTCACGGTTCAATGTTGTATATCTTCACCACACTTTTCCTTCTGCTCCATAACTTTAAAGTCGTTTGATGGTAAGGGATGACACTTGGAATACTTTTACACTACTACTGGAATGTGTGTTGCTTACTACATTGAGGGTGCTTTCTTCAAGGTCAAGGTTACGGCTCAATAATTTAAATTTCCCGTTTTATTTTCCCTTTCACTCTATAATTTTATAGCCCTTTGAGATTAAGGGGCGATGACCTAACTATGGCAGGCGGGGGACAAAAATTCACTGAAATTGCTTGTTAATATTAAAAGTATTTATAACAATGATAAATCACCTACATGGTTTCACGTTACAGGGAATACATTTTTCATACTCTTACCATTGATCGTCACTCTCATTAGCATTGGACGTGAAGCAAAGAGTACAACAGAGTAATATTATCCTGAATCAGAGCAAAGACTTGAGACAATGGAAACCAGGAGGGGAGCTCTTTGTAATTATTTACGAATTTAGCAATTTAACGCCCTTCCGATAATTGATAGCCTCAGAACAGAGGTATTACACAGATCTTTTAGGGTTACTTTTGTTTGGATACTGTTTTTGTTTCCAGCAGGTCCTAACTTGTTAGAGGGCGGACCCTGAAGGTAGAGATATTCGATACAGCAGCAAGGCAAGAGGTGGCAATATGATTTCGCTGATAAAGAAAACAATGGATTTTTTCACTTTCCAGTTTATGAGTAAACTGAGATAATAATTAAGCTTTGATATATTCATACATTCAATAGGTATGGATAGGTCGTAAATAATTGTCCTTGTTAGGCAGTGAATCTGTCACCATTAGCTTGTTTACACTCGATCTATCTTAGTTATTATTGATGAGAACCTCGTTTTAATGTGAAGATCTTGAATAACAGCATCGAATTTTATCCATTCTATATCAACAAGAATTCTGACAGCAGTTGATCTCGGGCCATTTTTTAAAAATAATTTATAAGAAAAAAAAATTTAATTTTTTTTATTTGAAGTTAGAAATACATATGCTGATGACCTGCTTATGATTGCAGTATCATGAGAACTAACCTGAGTACAGTCGGCGATATATGTTTGCTTTGCCAATATATTCTTTTCTATTTATTCCCCGCTGATAATCCGTCGTAAATAGATTATCATTAATGAACGGCACCCTATTGAGATTGTTGTGATATCGACGCCTGGGGACATGCGAGGTGTTTTCCGTGATGATTAATCTTATTAATAGCCAATTTACACATGACTCTGACCTTATCCAAAACGAGGCAAGGATGCGCTCTATTTCGGTACAACTGATTAAAGTTATCGAATGTGAAATTACCCCATGTAATCCGAGTAGTAGAGGACGCTGCTCTCAATTTCGCATGTTCTGAGGCCGTCAATCTAAAACATTAACAAAATTGACCGGACTGTAGCCGAGGTCGCATGAGAATTTACATTCCCATAAAGGGATAAATCGGTCTCTCTCTCTTTTTTTTTTTTTTTTTTTATATATATATTTTTTTTGGTACACTTTTACTCTCTTTTGTCTTATTATTCCTTATCTTTCATTCATTTTATTTCCAATTTCCATGGATGGACATCCACTAATGAAAAGTTGTAGGCGTATTTTTTAGATTTTTTCCTGAGGGTTAAGATTTGGGGGACATGGGATACAAAATTGCGGGAAATCCGCGAGCCTGGACATGAAATGTCTAGGAAGAAGCCTGGTCAAGAAAACAGCTAATGACTTTTTCGAACTTTAGCCTTTCAAGAAAATATTTCTAAATTGTATCCGATGTATCTATTCTGTGTTAGCCGACAGGATACACACAAAAGGATCAGCCTGCTCGCTTAGGGCCATTTATCAGAAAAATAAAATATTTACAGCGTTTAAGGCGGCGTAGAAGTCGGGAGGATAAAAAAAAACACACCAGAAATCGTTGGTAGGAAGGTTTCAATTTCGAATCAGCTTGTTATCCGTTTTCTACAGACTCTAAGCCTAAAAGTACACTAGATAGGTGCAATTGATGCAATGGGGGCAGTATTTATGCTTGTACGGAGATAATAAAGGGGATTATCACCCAAGATATGGTTCAAATTTACCTTTGCTTTTCAACACTAGAGCAGGTGCAGTTAATCTTTTCGATATGTGATATACGATATTGCAATTGAATACACACAAATTTGCTGGCATAATATCAGCAAACAAATTTGTGTGTATCCTGTCGGCTAACAGATTAGTCGGAATGTTATCAACAGATATACGAACGTGACATCTCGCAGATTGGAACATCAGTGTCACGTCATACAGTACATATTACAGGCATCTTGCTCAGATTTCTTTAATGGCTAGATGCAATCATTATCATCCAGATAAGATGTTTTAGCTCGCCTGAAATAAGGCCAAGTGAGCATATGATATGGCCTTTCGTCCCACTTGCTGGACCAATTTGCGTATGATTTTACATGGAGCATTCTGGTATCAGTGAAATGTTCTCATTTTCTCTCTTGGAAAAGAATACATTAGGAATGAAGGCATCATGTTCAAAGAGAACAGTTTTATAACGTGATCTCTCTCTCTTTCTCACTCTCTCTCTCTCTCTCTCTCTCTCTCTCTCTCTCTCACACACACACACACACACGCACACACACACACACACACACTATATATATATATATATATATATATATATATATATATATATATATATATATATATATATATATATATATATGGATGGATGGATGGATCACTCATTTTAGTATCGATACATGATTCTGTGAAAGAACTTCTGTATAGAATGATGCCAGTATAATCCGACGCATTAGACCGTTATAATTGGAGCAAACCTTGCATTTCTAAATAAAAAAAATCCAGTGGGAGTGTGCATAGATCTAAAGACAAATATATGGCTCTGATATAGCTGATCAGTGTTAAATTCCACTTGCCTAGCGAGTAGTCGTACATCTCGAGTCCTTTCTTACAAACTTGTGCCATCCTTTATTGAGGCCGAAAGGGTTAAGGCGCTGTCGCATGAGAGATGGGCAGTAGATCCCATTACTTGCGGCACGGATCGATTCCTTCTTGTTGCAAATGAAAGCTCAAACCTTTTTGGATATTTAGGTGTCATTCGATATAAATTACTTTCATATAATCGTGTATACATACGTTCAATGTGAAATCCGTGGATAAGCACCTTCCTCTCTGTTTACAATATTGGTGTCAATATAATTATAATTTAAAGTACCCAACGTGCATTTCTAACTAGAAATCCAGTGGGTTTGTGTATATAGCTGGCACGGTACATGGCTCAGTGAGGGGGAAATTCGTATGCATTTTTCTTGTGACAACAGCCACAAACATGGTTAAAGTAGCTGGTTGAAAAAGACATAAGAGGGACTTTGATTAGCACCTAAGGAAGCCTCAGTATTGGTCGGTTTTTGTGTTTGGCCAGGACCAATGGTGGGAATCTAACCCTCTGGTCACGGGTCCAACGCCTTATCACTTTTCTGGTCACGGGTCCAACGCCTTATCCGCTGAGCCACAGCGACTCCACATAAAAGGTAACGCTAGCAAACGTCCAGGTATGACAAGGTCTGTTTCAACAACAGCCAGCATATAGGACTACGAAATTAGCACCGACGAAGTTCCTGTAACGGTCGGACTTTATGTTGTAAGCCGAGAATCAGAGGTCATACCGTTCCAAAAGGTGTTAACAACTGGTTTAATTCGTTCCACGCAAGATTAATCCCCAAACTGATTATATTTCTCACCTAAAGGGGAGACGATCACACACCCTTGATTTGTTATCTCAAACCCCTTTCAAGCCAACTGTTCGACGCATGGTCTCATTGCTGAATCTGACCAGATGGAGCAGCTCGTCGCGGTAGATATATTTGATTGTTGTATAAACTCAAGTCTGGAAGAAACCTTATAAACAACACATAAATGAGCTAAATTAATAATTAGATTAATTAAATATTAATCACGAGTATGTGAAAACGTTTTGTGACACTGCTTCCAAAAACCATGTTGCTTAAACTGGCGTTCATTGTTTAAAAAAATAGGTCAACAAAATGTCTTATCATCAATCATCATCACAAGTACCACACAAAACACTGGTAGAACACTGATTATCTCATGAACTCTCTCTCTCTCTGTATCTCTCTCTCTCTCTCTCTCTCTCTCTCTCTCTCTCTCTCTCTCTCTCTCTCTCTCTCTCTCTCTCTCTCTCTCTCTCTCTCTCATGACGAGTATTTTTTAATGCTGTAATTGTTTCAAATATAAAAATGACACTTTTTCTTTCTTTTCCGTGTTTATATTTATGATTTTAGAGATCAAGCTGTAATGGAGTTTGACGCATATATGGGCAGAGATGGCTAATTCATTTCCCACAGGCCGAAATGTTAATTAATGTTGTGAAAAATTGCTGTATTGTCGTAAAACCAGCAAAGTATGTTTGCTTCATATACATGTTATAGTCAAGAGTCAATATTTTAAACGATGAAAATAATATGCTAATCAGATTGTTTTAGAGAAGAAAAAAATCCCTTGTATGTTCTCGCTATGAAAATCTAACCCTATGAGATATCCTCTTTTACATCCAGGAGTACAAGTGTGGCGTCGGAGTTGAAATGAATACGGTTTTAGATTCAAGCCTAATTACGGCGTACATCATTTACTTAAATAGGGTATTTAGGATATAAATCATTCCACAACACATGGGTTTGTTCCATAATTAACGAAATAATTAGTAATATGGAACCATATCTTTTTTACATGCTTAGTTTATTCAAGTATAGACTTGATGTAAAAGATTATATTAAAAACAATCAGTAGCCAAAATACCAGGCATATGGTATTTTCTACTATCGATCTATTTGGGGTGGAGACGTCAATGTTCAAATCTAGAGACGGCCAACTTTTCAATCCAAGTTTTTAAATTGAACGGGAACCCTGCATGATATTGTCAAGAGCGCGCAGCTTAAAACCCCCGACAAAAGCGCGCCGACAAAACCTGAAGAGTCGAAGTAGACAGACTTGAAAAGTAACATAACTTCCAAGTTGCAAATATTATTTGAAGAGTCATTCTTCAGAGCTACTTGCATACCTAAAACTGTATAAATAGCACACAAATATATTTAGGCCCAAACATTTTGCAGTTATGGAAAGAACCGAATCGCAGAAGCAGAAAGAACACATATTACGTGATGGCTATCGGCTTCATAAAGATCGTATTCATTCAGATGAGAGTACCTCATGGAGATGCGTGAAAAAAGACTGCAAAGGTCGGCTGAAATTTGATGCAACAGATGCAGTAACTATCCACGCTTTGATAGATAATTCGGCCTATCCTTTAATTTACACTTTGCTACCAGATAAGACTGAACAGAGCTACGAACGAATACTACGAAAACTTCAGGAATTTCGTATATCCTTGCAGCCGGCGAGTATCATTTTTGAGAAAGCTAGTCAAAACGCGTGCATAGCCGTCTTCCCAGGAGCCCGGATAGTTGGATGTTTTTTCCATCTAGGCCAGTGTCTTTGGCGCAAAGTGCAAGAATTTAATTTAGCAGATTCGTATCGTGATGATGAAAACTTTGACACTAACTCACCAAGTAAGTGCAACGGGTACGCATTGCCCGCTTTTTGTACCAATACATTTTACCACCTATAAATAGATTTACATTTCTAGTGCTAATGGACTTGATGGTATTGATGGTGTTTTTTTCGAGCAGAAGAAGAAAAGTAAAAAGGAAATGAGCGATACCTATCAATGAATTGTACATACATGTATCAGACTCTCGCTCGGCTTAGATCTCTCAGGGTTACGCGAGAGTGGGTTTGAACGATACTAAGAACGCTGGTGCATGAGAGCTAGGCGATAGGTGTTGTTTCTCTCGGCACGGGTTCGATTCCTGTTTGGGATGAATTACAACTCTTTAACCTGTTTGATTATACTGTGTCTTTCTATATACATTTCATTCATATAATCATGTATAGTTGTTGACAATGTGATATCAGTTGATAAACGCAAATATATATATATATATATATATATATATATATATATATAGAGAGAGAGAGAGAGAGAGAGAGAGAGAGAGAGAGAGAGAGAGAGAGAGAGAGAGACAGACAGACAGACAGACAGACAGACAGAGGGGGTCTTAATAGCATTGAGCGTCTTCTGTAATTCTGTAAATATCTAGTACAGCGAAGGTTGGCTGACATATGGCATTTCAAATTTGTAGTATTCCCACAAAGGTTGTAGCTTTTATTTCTCACGCATATTGTAACTCAGCTGTACAGTAGGAATGACACACATACGCACAAAGACACAGTCGTACACAAATCCTTAAAGGTCACGAGAGAGAGAGAGAGAGAGAGAGAGAGAGAGAGAGAGAGAGAGAGAGAGAGAGAGAGAGAGGTCTAGACGAGCAGGCACATTTATCAGGTTGCGGGAGGCGGAGATACACAGGTTAGAGTCTGGACCTTTGTTTATTTAGATTGCGGGCTTAGAGGACATGACATATTTTGAATGGGTTGTGCTATCTGTTTTTGCAAGAAGTGCACCCAGTAGAACACATCTACACAAGATCAAATGGATTTTTAAAACGAATACACCTATACGAGCGTAAGCGATAGCCAGGTGTCATAGGATAAAATTGGCTTTGCATGACCGTGATATCCGCGAAGAAGAAAGTGGCGGAAGCAGACGTTACGTGGATGATTACGTGTCTAAATTACGTGCTTCCCTCAACATTATACCCTTCGATGGAGTTGTATTAGACCTCTCGTTTATGAAAAATATACAAATATAACAAGAAAATATAAGGCATTTTGTTGTTGTTGTTATTATTGTTGTTATGGGTTTACCGCAAGAAGAACCACCGACCCACGGGAAGCTACTGGCAAGCTTTCCCACATAATCACTTTGGCCGAGCCCGAGACTCGAATCCACGTGGACAAAGGTGAGATGTCAGTGATCTGTAAAGGTAAACGCCTTAGACCACTCTGCCACCCGGGGCACCTCTAAGGCAGGGGTGTCAAACTCATTTCCTATGGCGGACCAGATTTGATATAAATAATCATAAATAATATTAATAAATAATGAGTCTGGCGGGCCGTGTCCGGCCTGCGGGCCGTATGTTTGACACTCCTGCTCTAAGGCATTTTGATAGAATATATTTAATTGTAGGAAAGTACTTCAATAATCTCTTTATGCTAATCATTAATTTGTATACAGTTAATAACTAAAATAATTAGTAATGATGGGAAACTATAAGACAAAGACGGTACCAAGATACATCAAATTATGTTGTCTTCTTTAAAGGGAAACGATCTTTAGATATTCACTCTTTTTGTAGGAAAAATAACAGGGAAGAAATCAAAAACTTAGGTGCACGAGAAATTTGCTCACGGAGTCGAACAATCAGATAGATAAACAACTGGAAGACACAAACGTTTTGCTAATAATGGGAATCGTATTTAACACTTCTCCGAAAACTTCTTTCATGCAGATAATTTCTTCTCGCAGAAAATATATGCAGATATATTTTATCATTCTTATGAACAGCACTTTAACTTCTATTCACACAGTACAGAAGCAATGGCGGCGCGACGGGGTGGGTGGGTCGGGAGGGGGCAAATGCCCATGGGCGCCATGCAAGGGAGGGAGCGGGGGCGCCGTCGGAGCTTTTTTTTGTGTTGTTGTTGCTGTAACCGGTGCTCAGATGGGGGGGGGGGGGGCGGGGGTTGGAGGTTGACAACTGACATAAAAACTGTTCTCTGTGGCACAGTACGGGCGCTATTGAAGAATATTGCCCCCGGGGCTCTCGAACCCTCGCGCCGCCACTGTACAGAAGCATACACACACAATAGAGAAGCATACACACACAATACAGAACCATACAAACACGATACAGAACCATACAAAGACGATACAGAACCATACAGACACAATACAGAACCATACAAACACGATACAGAAGCATACACACAGACCAAAGTGCTTTGACTCTGTTTCCAATATAAAATGATTTTTTTCATTATATGGCATCCAGGCGGATCTATATCAAAAGGCAGAGCGTAAAATTACAAAGCTTTGTGATTATTGCCAACTCATAATTACTTTGCACTTTGCTTTGACTAGTATAAAATCCTTGTCATCCCTTTTCTTACCCTGGCGAAAGATGACCAGGGTTATTTTGCCTGTTCCAAAGTCTTCCAACCTAAGCGCATATAGTGTCCTTGTTTAGGCATGAATTGAATAGATAGGGCACGAAATAGCACTTTTTCATTCATTGATGCGGAAAAATTACTTTGTGGGCTAGCTAAAGCTTAAAAAATATTTGAAATTATGCTAAAATTACAACTGTTTTTGTTTTCTCCACAGCAATCAATATCGAGGACGCCATATGATGTTGCAAGTTCTCGTGCCCTCAATTGCAGATATCATTTAGTGAATATTTTCAATGAAAATTTCGGCTATTCATTATCGTTTGTTGCTCATGTAGTAGGGAACATTCATTTTTCTCATCATACTGTCATCATCATCATCATCCCACCCGATGGCTGTTGTCATTTTTGCTCACCTGCCCATAAGGCCAAATGAGCTTACGGTATGACCATGTTTAAGTCTGTCGTGCGTCGTGCTTCCGTCAACTTTTGCTATTTTCATCTTCTAAAAGAACACTGGACCATTTTCAACCAGACTTGGCAGAGAGCATCCTGGCAGGAAGGGCTTTCAAGTTTATACAAATGATGCTGATCATCCGTCAAGTATGACCGCCGTTATTCTTTAAACGACATCATCTCAAAAACCGCCTAACTGAATTTGACCAAATTTAACAGATTTATACAAAATGATGACAAGTCACCATCAAATATGGCAACCGTTACTAAAAATGGAAAGCACTTTAATCGACTTCTGAAGAAGAAAACAAAAAACCACTCAACGTAATTTGACCACATTTGATACAAAGCATCCTGGCATAAAGGGTTGGATTTATATATAAAAAAAATTATGCCGATCTGCCATCAAATGTGGCTGCTGTTACTAAAAATAGAAAAACCATAAAAGTTCTAATCATAAACGGCTCAACAGAATTTGACCAGATTTGATAGAAAGCGTCCTTGCTTGAAGCCCTTTCAAATTTGTACATATGATTTATACATATGATGTCAATCTGCCTTCAAATATAGCCGCCGTTATTAGAAATAGAAAACATTTACACAACTTAATCTCAAAAACCGCTGAACAGAATTTCACCAACTTTCAATAAATAAAAAAATATATTTACAAATCTGGCATAATGGCCTTTCGGTATACAGCTATAAAATACGAATGAATATACAAATAATCGAGAAACCTTGAAACAATTCTTTTCATAACATATGCTTTCACAAGCATTGGAAGAAATTTCTACAGACAGCATCCTGCTGACCCAGATTTATTGGGCAACTGCTATTGCATTTTGCTATTAGACAGATGTCAGTCAGGTGAGCAATCTCAGATCCATTTAGGCCTCTTGTTGTTTTCTGTTCCTCTCCATTCTTATTATAAAATTTTGATAATTTTTTTTCATTATCGTGCACTTCTTGATGCCTCTTGCATTTAATTTAGAAGTTATTTTGTTATCTGCACCATGAAGCCACATCGATGCATCATGACATAATCATGGATGAAAATCAAAGAATGAAGGTTGAGACGGTAGTCTATAATACAAATTTATACTTCTATATTATTTTCAGAGTTTACGTCCGTCCTAGCATTCCGCCAGCAGCACACGCAACCTGGTGCATGGGGAAGATCAGATTTTTATGTTGTCTGCAGGATGCGACCTTTGACCTTTGAACTTTCCCCTTGTTCACACGAAATCGTTAAATGCCAATGGATGCCAGTCCAAGAACTTCACGAACATGCGCAGATTTCCTCCATCACACGCAGAGTTGCATCGCTGGTCATGTTTGGCCTAGAGCACGGGTTTAATCGGGTCGACGTAACGCCAGAACAAATGGAATCGATTCATAAAGGGCTGAAGTTTCATCTGTTTCATCGACCTTTACCAGATGAGTGGAAGAGTTGACCGCTCCCATTCCTTAGATGCACAATGATGTCTATTTTTTCATGTAAAATTGAAGGTTGAATATAACATTCATCTACTGACACTATTCAAAGAAAAAGCATCACTCCTTTTAATAGATGGATCGATGTAATTAGTGTGCGAATACATAGCAGCAAACGATGTAATTTATTTCTCTAAAGATAATCAACTAAAGGGAGTAGGGGGATACACAGGGTTATTTAATTATTCGGGCTTTAATTATTTTATTAGCTCTACAAGTCATGGACCAGAAAAGCTTATGATATGGTCTGTTGTCCGTCCGTCCGTTAGCACAAGTTTGTTATCTCTACTTCTCCTAAACTACGTGGAAGATTGCCATGAAACTTTACACACACGTTCATCCCATGGTCTTATTGGTCCTAAATGAAAATGGTGCCACTCAGACATCCAATATGGCCATCACAGCGGCCATCTTCAAAATCTAGTTATCGCTACTCCTCCTGAATGGATGGCCATATCAACATAGGGTTATCACTAAAAGACTTATGGCAGTTGGTCCTAAATGAGAATGGAGCCGATCTGATTTTCATTATGACTGCCACAGCAGACAGCTTGGAAATCATATCGCTACTTCTCATGAAAGGAAATTCATATTGACATGCGGTTTTCATCAGAAGACTTCATATGATGTCTAGTTGTGCCTAAATGAAAATGGCGCCACTCGGACTTCCAGTATGGCCGCCACAGCAGCCATCTTTAACTTTTTCTTATCGCTCCTCCTCCTGAATAGATGGTCATATCAGCATTGGGTTTTCACTAAAAGACTTCTTCTGATGTCTAATTAGTTCTAAATCAAACTGGTGCCTATCTGACATCCAATATGGCCGCCAAAGCAGCCATTGTACAAATCTTGTTATTGCTACTCCTCCTGAATGGAAAGTCATATTGACATAAGGTTTTCGCCAGAAGTCTTTGTATGATGTCTAGTTGGTCTTAAGTGAAAGTAATGCTGATCTGATGTCCATTATGGCAACCACAGCGGCCATCTTGACAATCTTGTTATCGCTGCTCCTCCTGAATGGATCGTTATATCAACTTCGGGTTTTCACTGAAAGACTTCTTATAATGTCTACAGCGGCCCGTTGAAAATCTTGTTATAACTACTCCTCTTGAACAAAAAATATTCCTACCAGGTTTTCACCAGAAGACTTCCGATGATGTCTAATGGTCCTAAATGAAAATGATGCCGTTTGCACATCCACTTTGGCCGCCATAGTGGCCATCTTGAAAATTGTGTTATGTTCGCTCTTCCTCCTGAATGGATGGTCGTATCAACATGGGGTTTCACTAAAAGACTTCTTATGATATCTTATTAGTCCAGATTGAAAACGGTGCTTATGTGAAGTCCAATCTGGCCGCCACAGCAGCCATCTTGAAAATCTTTTTATCGCTAATTCGCCTGAATGGAAAGTCATATTGACATCAGATTTTCGCCAGAAGACTTTTTATGATATTTAGTTGGTCGTAAATGAAAATGGTGCTGATCTGACATCCAGTATGGCCAATACAGAAACCATCTTGAAAATATTATTATCACTGCTTCTGCTTAATGGATGGTTATATCAACATATACTAAAAGACTTCTTATAATGTTTAGTTGGTCCTAAATGAAAATGGTGCCTATATGATATCCAATATGAACAATCTTGTCATCGCTACTCCACCTTTACGAAAATAATATTCCTATCGGATATTCACCAGAAGACTTCCTATGATGTCTAGTTGGTCCTAAATGTAAATGGTGCTACTTGCATATCCAATATGGCGCCACAGTGGTCATCTTGTACATCTTGTTATCGTTCCTCCTCCTGAATGGAAGGTATGGTTGTATCAACATTGGGATTTTACTAAACGACTTCTTATGTCTCGTTGTTCCTAAATGAAAATGGTGCCGCTCAGGCATCTAATATGGCCGCCACAGTGGCCATCTCGAAAATCTAGTTGTCACTATTCCTGGATAAATGGTCATATCAGCGTGGAGTTTTCACTGAAAGACTTCTTTTGATGTCTAGTTAGTCGTAAATGGAAATGGTGCCGATCTGACTTCCATTATGGCCGCATCAATGGCCATCTTGAATATCTAGTTATCACTACTTCTCTTAGATGGCTGGTCATATCGATTTTGTGCTCTCCCCAAAAGACTGCTTACAATGTCTAGTTGGTCCTAAATGAATATGGTGCCAATCTGATATCCAATATGGCCACCAATCTTGTTATCGTTGCTTCTCCAAACGGAAAGTTATATCAACATGGGGTTTCCGCCAGAAGACTTATTTTCATGTCTTGTTTGTCATACATGAGGTCTTGTTGGTTCTAAATTAAAATTGTGCCAATCTGACATCCAGTATGCTCACAACAGCAGTTCATTTGAAAATCTTGTTATTGCTGAAGAATATCATTATCAGAGATGGTTTCAGCACTCAGCAGTTAAACGGAAGAAGTGGTTTGATCTTGAATTCCTGGAAATTCTTTTCGGCCAGTTGTAGAGTGTGAGTCCCTTCAAGGTACTCTTGTATATGGAGGAAAGCTTGGGAAGTAATTGATCTATCAATTAACCTGCTCCTGTTTATTAGCGTATCAACTTTCCAGTAATTATGTATTTTTTGTAAAAAATGTATATAATTAACAGAATCGTAGAACATATTTCAAAATTGAACAATAATGATTAAGTTATTATAGTATGAGTTTATATGTGTTATGTGACGAAAATGATACAAGTGTGAGAGTCTTCTTTCAAACTACCGGCACTGGTTGTTTACGCAATGACTCGCATATGGCTTTAGTCTGATTGGTTGGCTGTCTGAATTGGCTCACCAATAAGCATTAAGTGATTGGCAGTTCTTGATTGGTCAGTTGCTCATAACCTTATTCTGGCCGTTTTTAAAATTCATGACTTAGGTTTACAATATTTTCAGTCCGATTCGTGACACTGCTCGCTATTGTGTTTTAGGATGACAATACTAAAGACTCTCAAGAGAACCCTGTCTATAAAGGAACACGCAAGGAACACACACAAAAGTTTTTTGGGGGACAGGTATCCTTTACATACATCTGAAGTATATAAGGAAACTTAAGAAAAGAGATTCATAAATGGTTTCCTTTATGATCAGGTGTCTTGTATATGAAAAATGTCTCTTGATCAGGTTTCACTGTACTTTAAGCTGCTAGCAACCGTTTTGGACGTTCTATAGACCCTTCAAAGTTGTTACTGAAATAGATTAATAAATCGAAGGAGTTACCGTATATTCTTGCTTATAAGTCTAGTCCAACTGGATCTATACAGTTTGCTGGGAGTAATCAGTGGAACAAAACAACATAGACCCTGATCTGCGGGCGCATTATGCTAGATCAAGATCTGTTTTTTGCAGTTGGATTCGACTTTTAAACGAGTATAGACGGTATATTTTACTCGACCTAAAATGGCGTATAGTCGTCATGTCCCTGAGTTTTACCTTTCCTTCCTAACGGTGATCTCTGATGCCATTTCCGACTGCTTAGTTTGAAAACAGAAATTTGTGTAACAATAAATATTCCATACTACTATCAGTCGTATTTATGCTGACGTGACGTCTTTGCATCCTTTTCATAAAATTACTTTGTGTAAGCATTCTTCACAACCTTTATGGTGTGTTTTTCCCAATTTAGTATTGAAAGCAGTTGGCGACCAGAATTGACGGATGCATCATAAAAAAAGTGTACCTGTTTAATTTTTTTTTTAAAGGCAGACTACAGCAGTTACATATCACCACTACAAAAGTCCTTTCTATTCATAGATGTGGCTTTCTTGTGGATCAGTAATGCTTGCTCATGAAAATATAAACATTGTTACACGTTTGAATACAGGTTACATTCATGTTTAAGTGAAAGTATTTGATTCATTGATAGAAAGGTCCAGATTGCTCGACACAATCAACCATTTCTGCGTGCAGGCATGTGAAGAAAAGTTTGTACCTATTAGCAGAAAGTTATTTTATTAACGCAATATTACGCACACACAATATAAAAAAAGTGTCATGTAGCATTAATTTTTCTCTTGGCAGTAGGTCAGTGGGTTAAAGATCAAAGGTCGCAGACGGTCTTAAAGTTGAATGGAAGGTGTACCCAGTTCAATGGTGAGTGCTTAATTGTTCGTAAGAATGTAGACATGGTATTACATTTTTCACCCTTCTCAGTACACTTTTTTTGACAAAAGGTGAAGCAATTATAGATGCACAAAGAAAGTGCTTATTACAAGGTTAAATTGGATGACTTTTGTGGCTACGTCAAGTTATCGTTGCATGGTTAGACATATGACCTTTGTGTAACCCTTTCTGTTACATTTGACTTTCCGATATGAACCAAGAACAGAGGTATAGGTAAATATGAATCGAACTTGATATAGGTATCAAGTTGATGCCTCTATAGCACGCACAATAGCATGATCCGTGGCAAGGCCAGGGTGACCACAGGTACTTTACCAAAAAATCCACTAATTCACTAAAATAAAAAACAACACAACAACAACAAACAATCAAAGTTAAACCTTCCTCCATGCGAGTGTCTGCTTTTTTACATCAAGAAGCGCGCGATATCTTGCTATCTTTCACTTGTAAACACATTTTTATTTATATATGCTGACTAATTTTCTAGTCATATAAGTCATCATTAGCTTAAAGTTCATAATTGTGGCATGTTTCAAGAAAAATTTGACATTTTCCAATTAAATGAAAGGGAACGCAGAGACAAAATGTACATAAACGTGCAAAGAAAGTTTAAAAATTAAGGAAAAATCCACAAATAAAAGAAAAGAATCAGTTAATTCTTGGAATCAATGTTCATCATTTAAAACAATTTAAATGCACAAACAAAATAGTTATCAAGCCACATCGCAACCCTTTTCTATTTTATTTTCCTTGACAATGTTGTTCGTTAGTTCAAGATAAGTATATAGATAAATGGGTAGATGGATGGATGGCTGATATGCATTATACTAATAATACTGCTTGATTATTAAACATGAAATTAAGAATTAAAACAATGTGCAGATTGTTTCAATGCACACACACACATTTTACTTCTCTAATTGTTATCGCAAATATTTTTTATGTAGTATAATAATACATATTCCTTGCAACCATATATAATTTATGTAGTATAATAATACATATATAATTTCAATGAATACAATTTTTATATGCAAAATGGCCAAACTAGTCAACTAAATAATCGTTAAAGTTTTTTTTATTTTGTTATTTTCGGAGTAGGTGTGGGTGCTTTGAGATAAGAATATTTCGTATACCAATGTTATCAAAGCACTATACTATTCCATTGATCACCCACTATATCTATTTTGCTACACGGGCATGATGAAATGACTCTCAGTTTCAATAAGAACTTATATGAAATATAACTGATAACAAGCATATCTTGACAGGTTTTACTTTAGGATATAATGGACGCAATTATGTAGTATTTAAATATGAGAAGATAGTCTCGATGTTGTAAATGTAAGGTACAAGGGTCTTATAAATACAGGTATGTACAAGTCCCCGTAAGTACTGACCCATTTAATCATGGGTGGGGTGGGATGGGTGTGAGTTTTGGGAAGAAACAATGTGGTAGATTTTAAAACGCCAATGTACTGAATATTTAAATATTTTAATGCAATACACGTTCAATTTCCTCATCCGATGATTGATACGTTTACGAGATTACATATCCTGTATTTAGTCCCACTCATGCACAACCCAAGTAAAACTTTGGTGGCCGAGTGGTCTAAGGCTTTCGACTTTACAGATCACTGGCATCTCACCTCTGTCCGCGTGGGTTCGAGTCTCCGGCTCGGCCAAAGTGGTTATGTGAGAAAGCTTGCCAGTAGCTTCCCGTGGATCGGTGGTTCTTCCCGAGGGTTTTCTGGGTTCTTCCCCCACCAAATATACTGGCCATGTATAAACCTATCATGTGTGGAAAAGTGGCGTTAAACCCATAATAACAACAAGTACAACTTAAAAATATGTAAGGTTAGCGTTAAATTTTCGAAATATTCGAAATGCCGAAAATGTGCCTCACGATATACTTTTTCCTAATCATTGGTTGACCCCCCTGTGTTATGTCCTCCAGTCGTAATTAGATCGCAAATATCTGCCTGTGTTATGTTCTCCAATCGTAATTAGATCGCACCTGTTTAAAGTTGTTAATGTTGGTGCTGATGATGCTCAGAAACTGCGCAGTTAAAATTAAGCAGGGACCCACATATAAGTTATAGTATGTCTTCTCCAGCAAGAAATTTTCAAGTGCCCAGTCTATTCAAAGAAACTGTTCATGATCATAAGACGTATCCAAATTGCAAACTCGGACTGTGCTTATTAAGTTAGTAATTTTCCGTGCCCAGTCTATTGAAGTAAAGAGGACTCTTGTGAATCAAGAAAAATACATCTCACTATTACAGACTAACATTCCTATAGGACAAGAATAAATTTGGTACTTTGGAAAACTACCAATAGAGGACGCAAGCTACCAATAAATAAGAAGAACTTGAATCTACCTACACCGCTTCCGTTAACGGGTTTAGTTTTACTTTCACTATGAACGAAGCACCTCGGCTGACTAGATGCAGTGCTGCGCATGCTCAGCAGTTAGCATTCAGCGAAGAAAGCTGAAGGAAATCCGGTTGTTTGACACCCTGGGAGATGAGCTATTCTCAACATCTGAAATATATTCTATTCAATTTACGGGGTGTGTGACGTGTACAGTATATACTGTTATGTCTTTTTGTATATATAGGAGAAAAACAGTCTATCAAAGAAAGTAATCTTCTACCTAAAGAATAAAAACAGCCGAAAAACACACCCGCCAAAAAAAAAAAAAAAAAAAAATCTAATAAAGAGAACGCTCTAGCGTCCTCTAACAATAAATAGTCTAGATGATTTTATAATCTTTTGGTAATCAGTCTATATAAGGGAAATCACTCGAGTGAATCAAGACAAATAACTCTCATCAATGCAGACTGAGGATCTTATTTGATAGTGAACTGTCCAGTTATTTATGCATTCTCGTAACAATTACTCTTCACAAGGAAAATTACCCTTCTTAGTGTTTGCTTTTACTGCTACCTTGCATAATAGTATGCAAAAATATAACTGTTTTTCAGTGCAATAAATGATACTCAGCACAAATGTACCATCTCGATGCGCAACCTAAAATAGTTTAGAAATCTGGAAACATTGTTACTATAACAGCACGGTTTCTAATAATTTTAGCTCTGCGTTAAATATTTTCGAAAATATGTTTTGAGCAAATACAACCTAACCACGATATTAAATAGTACTCAACCGCTCAGGGGGATTATGTAATAAGACAACTGCTGCTCAAACCACATCTTTGGATGTGATACGAACACAATACAAGTAACAAAATAAACTTGAAATGTGTGGTTCATTACTAAAGTCTGGAAGTACGTGTCGCATTACGGCCATTGGAATGGCATCAACTTGCAGGGGATTGGCGTAAGTAACGTGGATAATTTAGTAGGTTCGTATAGTTGGCGGTTTTTACCAGTGATTTTCCTGTCAAGTTGAGCACGCTTCAAAAGCTGTTTCTTTAATCTGTTGATCTTGCCACCTGAAGCACGCGATCAAGATCACACATGTTATAAATTACCATCAAACGATACGTAAATTGAGTATTCGAACTATTTTAAGTATCCACGTTCCGTAAAAATTGACACCTATTATTTAGTGAACATGAGCTTTAAAGCAGGCGTTGACTGAATGACTCTTGAATTGTCAGTTGTTATCAGCGAAGTATGAATTTTTAAAATATGATAATTGGGGAGAAAAAATATTGAACTTGGAATAGCAAACATGACAATATTTATCCTACACTAGCTTTTTAATTAGCACTGAATAATGTTGTGGGTACTTTGAGTGTACTCTTGCAATTTCATAATTTGTCTGCTCATGCAATTTCATAATTTGTTATGTTAGTACTCACGTTGATTTGAATTACGCTTAAGAATTGTATGATTGATCTGATATGTACGCTCAAGGACCGAATGGTTGATTTGATATGCACGTTCTAGGACCGAATGGTTGATTTGATATGTACGGATACATGGTGTTCGTTATGAACCTCAAATGTATGCCGATAGCTGCCACTCGGATCATCTCGGCTATTTGCGAAACATGGATTAACCGAGAAGTTGCGAATGCATCGAACTATATTTTATTTCGCAACTTCGGTCAGTCCTACGGTCAATCCAATCGAAGAAATAGCCGAGATGATCCGAATAGAGTGCGGTTCTTTTTTTGCGAAGAAATTTCCGGCGAACAAAATGAATGATTTTTCTGTCAATTACTGCGCCGACATACATCCGAGGCATATTTGTGTATCGCAGAAATAACCGAGGTGGTTTGATGAATGTTTTAATCCATTTTATATGATAACCGAACCATGTGACATTCTTAATTCATTATTGTTGATTTCCCTTTAAAATATCAACTATTCAATTTGGTGGTTAATGATCTGTTATGTAACACATATTGCTTGGCTATCGTAATATCTGTCTTTATTGCCTTTCATTTGTCGGTTCATGAACTTTTTCAGGTGGATGAAAAGTTTAAGCTGCTTTCTGAACAATGTTATGATCATACTATATAATAATGAAATTCTTCTTTCTTCATTACGATTTCCAGCAATCTGATTGGCCAGGCTCTTTTATTTCCAGCAATCTGATTGGCCAGGCTCTTTTTAATATCTTTTGTTTATACCTGTATCAACCGAAAAAGACGTAATATTGGTTTACATCAACAACACGGCAATGTGATCATATCATGTTTACATCAACAACACGGCAATGTGATCATATCATGTTTACATCAACAACACGGCAATGTGATCATATCATGTTTACGTCAACAACACGGCAATGTGATCATATCATGTTTACATCAACAACATGGCAATGTGATCATATCATGTTTACATCAACAACATGCCAATGTGATCATATCATGTTTACATCAACAATACGGCAATGTGATCATATCATGCATGTTTACAGTGTATACTCAATAATGATGTGAATGAAAAAAACTTTGACTTTATAAGACTCTGAAAATATACAGCTGAAAGTTGGATGGATCAAAAATGTAAATAATCCGCGGAGAGAGAGAGAGAGAGAGAGAGAGAGAGAGAGAGAGAGAGAGAGAGAGAGAGAGAGAGAGAGAGAGAGAGAGAGAAAGGGCCCTGACATTCCAAAAATGTTCTTCCAAGTTACATTCTGACATTTTAACATTGTTGCATATAGTAAGGCCAAGATGAATCGATTAATCGAGCGGGACTGAATAGTTGATTTCGCTTCGCGATTAGACAATCTTTGGATCCAGGCCTTTAGTCGTATTTGCATGTTTTGAACGAAATTGGGATGTAAACGAAAACTGTAAGAAGTTGCCTTTCTCTTCAGTTGTAATTCCAATTTAAATAATAACTTGTTGCAGATTTGAATAGTTAGGACTTTAGCATACTCACCCATGAAAACAGTGAAGCTGTCCTTGATTGTCGTGGAAACGTTGGGGGAAAAATCAGCTGAAACTAAAGCTATTGACGGGATTTACAGAGATGGCAAGCGTGTTTTTCGAAGGAATTTAAAATGGATAGACCCTGATACAGCAGAGAAGTAAAACATAAACTGGGTGAATTGAAATGCTGAGTTATAGACAAGATCTTTCAAAAAGTAAGTAAAGTACTCTATTTCCGAATATACAGTCACTGAATCTCTCTCTCTCTCTCTCTCTCTCTCTCTCTCTCTCTCTCTCTCTCTCTCTCTCTCTCTCTCTCACACACACACACACACACACACACATATATATATATATATATATATATATATATATATATATATATATATATATATATATATATATACACATGAAGTTACATACACACAAACGCACATTTCCATAGATACAGTCGATGAAACTACATAGGTCTAAATTGTTTGTGGCCACTTCATTTGGCTTTTGTCGATGAGACTCGTGCTTGATATCTTTTTTGAAACAACATAAACAACAACTGATTTGTTTTGTGTTTCAGAAAAGATTATTTCTTGATTTACCATCAGCTTTTATAAACCCGAATTGATTTAATTTTGAGTGTTTTTGCCACTTTGTGCATTGATAAGGCCCTCCCCTCCCCCCGCAAAACTTAATTCTGGGGCCTCCTCCCATTAAATAATAATAAAAAAGTTGTTTGATAAGATGATAAAAATGTTGGTCACCCACTTGGCATGGCCCTCCCCCCCCCCCCCCCCGCCTCCGCAGTTGCGTGGGTTGCTTGGGCGGTTGCTACGCCACTGCGACTCTCTCTCTCTCTCTCTCTCTGAATTTGTTTTTCCCCCTTTTAAACAGACATATTTGCCATTTCCAGTAAACTATGGACTATATTGCATACGCTAAGGAATAAAACATAGTCTCTCTAATGGCGAATGTTGTACACTAGCTAGGTGAAGTAGGTGTTACTCACAAATTTTGACATCTGGAAATAAGGGTAAAAGTAATTAAACAAATTGAAATTAATGCTGCAGTTTAATCAAATGCGTTTTTGTCCAACATGGATTACACTTTGGGTACTTGGACTATATAATCCAATGGAGGCTGCTCATATAATGATTTAATGACCGAAAATGATCGTGTGAGATGTTGTCAGGCAACATGTTGCCATATTCCGATTGGTTGTATGCAAATTAGGGATACTGATTGCTATTTTGCATGTATTCATGCATGGTTAGACAAGGTTAGAATGGTTTATTTGACGCACTTTTTATAACATTTTTCATTATTTTGTCTTTATTAGATGTAAAATTTAATTATAAGGATTGACCTTTTTTTTTTTTTAAATATTTTTTTTTACGTTCACTGAAGTATGAACTGAAAAAACACTATGCAAACTTAAGCGTGATCCGCTTCGTGGATTCATAGAGTTTGCACAGCGTTTTGTTAGGTTCATACTTCAGTGAACGTAAAAAATAAACATTCAATTCTTAAATGTGTTAAAATCGTTGCTTGTTATCTTATAACTTGTCTTTTGGTTTATCTATCTAACATTTCACAACCATGCTTGCGAATGAGACTTGATCAGAGATCGTTGAGTAGGTTTCTAACTCTGTACAAGTATGGATAAAATGTATTCTTTTGATTCCAAGGTTTTTTGTTAATGATGTGCTACAAGAAATTTTCACTCGTGAATCTAAACAGTTCAGATATGTATCATTCCAGATTCATTTGACTGTCAATTTTATTGATAATTCTGAGTTTTTTTCATAATTGAAATTTTGCATGTATTTAATCAGACCTCCTCCTGTAATGTAAGATGGTTGTTCAGTTATAACTTTTTCGTTCTTCCTTCTGCTTCTTGTTTTCGGTATTTTAACTGCTTCGTTGTTGTCTTTAACTGTTTTATAGGTGCAACAGATACTGTACTAGGAACGTAGTAGACTGCTTAGCAACCGTTTTCTCTTTTAGAGGTTTGTTTTTCTTCTTAATATGCCATTTTTGTTTCGAACCTAAATTGTGATGTTATATACGCTTTCATGATTTTTTTTTTATAGCAAGTAGTTCTAGGTACACCAGCATTTCTGCATGCCTTTTGTGTGAGTAGTTCTAGGTACACCAGCATTTCTGCATGCCTTTTGTGTGAGTAGTTCTAGGTATACCAGCATTTCTGCATGCCTTTTGTGTGAGTAGTTCTAGGTACACCAACATTTCTGCATGCCTTTTGTGTGAGTAGTTCTAGGTACACCAACATTTCTGCATGCCTTTTTGTGTTAGTAGTTCTAGGTACACCAGCATTTCTGCATGCCTTTTGTGTGAGTAGTTCTAGGTACACCAGCATTTCTGCATGCCTTTTGTGTGAGTAGTTCTAGGTACACCAACATTTCTGCATGCCTTTTGTGTGAGTAGTTCTCGGTACACCAGCATTTCTGCATGCCTTTTTGTGTTAGTAGTTCTAGGTACACCAGCATTTCTGCATGCCTTTTGTGTTAGTAGTTCTAGGTACACCAGCATTTCTGCATGCCTTTTGTGTGAGTAGTTCTAGGTATACCAGCATTTCTGCATGCCTTTTGTGTGAGTAGTTCTAGGTACACCAACATTTCTGCATGCCTTTTGTGTGAGTAGTTCTAGGTACACCAACATTTCTGCATGCCTTTTTGTGTTAGTAGTTCTAGGTACACCAGCATTTCTGCATGCCTTTTGTGTGAGTAGTTCTAGGTATACCAGCATTTCTGCATGCCTTTTGTGTGAGTAGTTCTAGGTACACCAACATTTCTGCATGCCTTTTGTGTGAGTAGTTCTAGGTACACCAACATTTCTGCATGCCTTTTTGTGTGAGTAGTTCTAGGTACACCAACATTTCTGCATGCCTTTTGTGTGAGTAGTTCTAGGTACACCAACATTTCTGCATGCCTTTTGTGTGAGTACTTCTCGGTACACCAGCATTTCTGCATGCCTTTTTGTGTGAGTAGTTCTAGGTACACCAGCATTTCTGAATGCCTTTTGTGTGAGTAGTTCTAGGTACACCAGCATTTCTGCATGCCTTTTGTGTGAGTAGTTCTAGGTACACCAGCATTTCTGCATGCCTTTTGTGTGAGTAGTTCTAGGTACACCAGCATTTCTGCATGCCTTTTGTGTGAGTAGTTCTAGGTACACCAACATTTCTGCATGCCTTTTTGTGTTAGTAGTTCTAGGTACACCAGCATTTCTGCATGCCTTTTGTGTGAGTAGTTCTAGGTACACCAACATTTCTGCATGCCTTTTGTGTGAGTAGTTCTAGGTACACCAACATTTCTGCATGCCTTTTGTGTGAGTAGTTCTAGGTACACCAACATTTCTGCATGCCTTTTGTGTGAGTAGTTCTAGGTACACCAACATTTCTGCATGCCTTTTTGTGTTAGTAGTTCTAGGTACACTAGCATTTCTGCATGCCTTTTGTGTGAGTAGTTCTAGGTACACCAACATTTCTGCATGCCTTTTGTGTGAGTAGTTCTAGGTACACCAGCATTTCTGCATGCCTTTTTGTGTTAGTAGTTCTAGGTACACCAGCATTTCTGCATGCCTTTTGTGTTAGTAGTTCTAGGTACACCAGCATTTCTGCATGCCTTTTGTGTGAGTAGTTCTAGGTACACCAGCATTTCTGCATGCCTTTTGTGTGAGTAGTTCTAGGTACACCAGCATTTCTGCATGCCTTTTGTGTGAGTAGTTCTAGGTACACTAGCATTTCTGCATGCCTTTTGTGTGTTTCTGCCCTTTTCAAGCTCGCAAAAAAACATTGAATACTAATTATAATTTAACATTTTTAGTTAAGTCTTTAACATCGTCAATTTGACGTTTGCCATTCTAATTTCTCTTTTACATGGGACGAAACTACTTCACAAGTCATATGTACTTCATTCTTTTGACAAATGGTATATATAAAAATGTCTAAGTTTAATTTATTTGACACATGGTATATATTAAAAATGGCTAAGTTTAATTTATTTGACACATGGTATATATTAAAAATGACTAAGTTTAACTTCAAAAGCTTTGTATACCTTCGGTGATAAAGTAGGATCCTTGGACAGTTATCACCCTATAATGAAAGGTACGCTATGCTGCCAATGTGCATCACGTGGTTATGCTGCCAAAGACGCAACACAGCCTTTAGATCTGTCAACAAGGTACATCAAAGATGCAACCATAGAATAATCTGTTCCGATCTATGAAGATGCAACCATAGACTAATCTGTGCATGCAACTACAGACTAATCTGTGCCGGTCTATGAAGATGCAACCATAGACTAATCTGTGCATGCAACCATAGCCTAATCTGTGCCGGTCTATGAACATGCAACCATAGACTAATCGTGTGCTGGTCTATAAAGATACAACCATAGACTAATCTGTCCATGCAACCATAGACTAATCTTTGCCGGTCTATGAAGATGCAACCATAGACTAATCTGTGCCGGTATATGAAGATGCAATCATAGCCTAATCTGTGCCGGTCTGTGAAGATGCAAATATAGACTAATCTGTGCCGGTCTATGAAGATGCAACCATAGACTAATCTGTGCCTGTCTATGAAGATGCAACTATAGACTAATCTGTGCGGTCTATGAAGATGCAACCATAGACTAATCTGTGCCGGTCTATGAAGATACAACCATAGACTAATCTGTGCATGCAACCATAGACTAATCTGTGCCGGTCTTTGAAGATGCAACCATAGACTAATCTGTGCCGGTCTATGAAGATGCAAACACAGACTAATCTGTGCCGGTCTATGAAGATGCAACCATAGACTAATCTGTGCATGCAACCATAGACTAATCTATGCCGGTCTATGAAGATGCAACCATTGACTAATCTGTGCATGCAACCATAGACTAATCTATGCCGGTCTATGAAGATGCAACCACAGGCTAATCTATGCCGGTCTATGAAGATGCAACCATAGACTAATCCGTGCCGGTCTATGAAGATGCAACCATAGACTAATCTGTGCCGGTCTGTGAAGTTAGGTATCCAAAAGGCAACGTATTTATGTTGTTAACTAAATAACACGTATTATCAGCATAGAATGGAGCCACTTTGTTCATTTTGATGCTAAATATGCCATGTCAAATAAATGTATATTTTCCTTGTGTCAAATAAATGTATATTTTCCTTGTGTCAAATACATGTATATTTTCCTTAATATCACCATAGCAATTGTTTGTTTCAACACTGATGCATAGAAAATCTGTTTCTGTCATCTATAGTTTATATTATCACAGTATTTGTTGTTTAACCTGTTGTAGGAGAACTCATACATTAGCCATTTTGATAATTCAGGTATTGTAAATCCTTCATATGTCCGTTTTGGTGAGTTTGATCGTTTCGTTTTTCATACTCACAAGTATGAAGTCCTAATATATGTTCATTATGTTTGAAAATGATATATCTTCTTGCAATTTAGCAAATTTCTTTTCATTTCTACATATTTTCACAGGTACCCTCTTCCTTAAATCCTCCATCTTGTTTACCGAATACAACATTGTGTCATGCTAATATCTCAAACTCCAATTTTTTATCATCAAGTACATATCGCAATCAGTTAGTAATTCAAGTTCCACGCTAGATATCTTAAAGCTTGCATCATGCGCAAAACCGGCAGAACTGTAGTTATGCGCGGGATCTAAGTTGTAGTACTTCCTACATACATTTCTGAATTTTCAATTATGCGCCGGATCTAAGCTGTAGTACTTCCTACATACATTTTTGAAGTTTTCAATTATGCGCAGGATCTAAGTTGTAGTACTTCCTACATACATTTCTGAATTTTTCAATTATGCGCAGGATCTAAGCTGTAGTACTTCCTACATACATTTCTGAAGTTTTCAATTATGCGCAGGATCTAAGTTGTAGTACTTCCTACATACATTTCTGAAGTTTTCAATTATATCACACAGTAATAGTGTGTCCTTCTTAACATAATAGCTGTTAAGGTCTCATAATGTGTTTAGTTTAAAGTGAAGCATTACATCTTAAACATATTGATAAGCATCGTCAGAAACGTTTGAATTGGACAGTGATGAATATAATTTAACAATAAGTGACAGAGTTGTTTTGTCAAATCTGTTGAATCTATCAATGTATTCATAACGGTAAAAGTCCTTTCGAAGAATTGTATTCTCTTTGTTTTCAAAATGTTGTCTCTATAACTTTTGTGTCATCCAAATTCTTAGATAACCGTTCAAGAGCTTCACCCATAAAACGGCAGCTATCAACAAATCTAATCGTTCGTATACGGTAAATTCCTTCTTTCTTTTTTTAAACCTGTCAACTACAAAGTCCTTTCTAAATGAAATGTAGTTTTCATCCGTGTTAACGATGAATTTTACATCATAATCGGGATTGGTTAACAAGATCCTTGATAAAAAGATGTGAATCATATCGAGACCAGTTGTGAATGAACAAACGGATCAGTTTCTCATATTTATAGTTTAAGTTGCAATCGTTATGAACAGACCCTGAATAGAATCTTGCCAAATAATTATGGCCTGTAACTTTATTTCATATCACTTCTTCCTCACAAATGTGACAAGTGTCGCTTGAATTGTAGTGTTTTTATTTTATTTTGTGAATATCATAGGTTTAAAATTCTTAGGTCTCAGTTCATCAAATATTGTTTTTGTTATATTAGCAAAGCACTTTTTAGAAACCTGAATACAACCATTTGCTCTGTAAAAGATTGGTATGTATTCGTTGTGAATTGATTGAATAATTTCATGTAATGCAAACTCAAAGAGGTATACTTTTTTCAGTCCAGCTTCTTTCTAATCCTCCAGAACATATATTTATTGGCCAGTTTTTAAACAAACACGTTAAAAGTAGCAAAAAATAAATAAATATAAAAATAAACTTTGAACCTACGATTAAAGTTTTTGAATTTTACAACATAATCTTCTTCTAGCATGATTTCAACAGTCTTCCATACGTTGCTTGCGTAGTATTTTGTGTTTGCTGAATTAAGCTAAATTGTATAAATGTGGTTGAAACACATCTTGCATGTGAATTTGTAACCTTTGTGTGTATGTATTTAGGTCGAGACAAGCCTAGATAAATCTTTAATACCCACGCAATGACTTTTTTTTCTCGGGTCCATCGAAAATGATTACCATAACAACGTCTAGATCCCTTTCCTTTTTTTGAATTATCAAACTGTTAAACATCTCAGAAACTTTTGTGATGTAGTAAAAACTGTTTTAATTTCTTTGTCATTTTTACCACTCAGCACAAGAGCACATATTTTGTCAAACTAACTTTTAAGTTTCTTTTGCACCTTTACAGAAATAAAGTTTTCGATTTTCTCTTAACAATCTTGAGGATGTCAGGATCAACCTGATTTTAAAAAACAAGTTTAAATCGTTGTTATTCCTTCATGTAAATCTATATGAAATTAACTGTTTCATTTAAAGCAGTGATTTTCTATGCCGTTAACGTTTCTCTTTGCGTCTCTCTCTCTCTCTCTTTCTCTCGTTTCAATTACTTTTCAGTTTTTATTTCGTCTAGCGCATTTCTTTTCCGTAATCGTCTTCTTTATCGTCTCATTCTTTCCCATTTCTTTCGCTCTTTTACTTCAAGATGAGCAAGTTTCTTTTTGATCTTTTCAAGTATAGGAAATCTCCTATCGAGTACTCGTGACAATCTAGAATTTACTGTCTCAACTAGTAAAATCTTCTTTACACCGGAGATGCGTGCGGCAAAGTCGCTAGACATTTATCCTGCACCTAAGGTGATTAATGAGAATCACTTTTACATTTTTTTTTAAATTTTATTTTTGTGTATTTGCGACGGAAATCTTTGGATGCAGATCCTTGTTTTCCATCATCGATGGTAAAAATTGTTTCAATGTATTTACGATAGAAATATTCGTACTTTCAAGAGCTATCAGATGAAATACCAGCTGAGTCAGCTATCAGATGAAATACAAGCTGAGTCATCACTAAACGTATATGTGATTTCATTCCACTTTTTAAGCATTAGTCCTTTATGCGTCATGGACTGTCCTCAATGACCAACGTTTCATAATTCAACCACATTAACACTGAACTGTTCTTTTTTATTTTGGTCTCCTATTTTTGTCGTGCCATACTAAGTTTCTTTCATTTGCACATTTTTTACATCACATCACGCTATCGTTCCTTTTCTCAAATTCAGAAGGCTGTTTAACCACATTACACTTTCTGCACTGAATTTTTAGCACATCGCGCACGGGTTTTTCGTTCTTCTTTCTATAATATACCTCTGCTCCAGAAACGTCTTTATGAACGAAGTGCGTTGAAGCAGCTTCGTGCACCTGAGGAACTTCATGATAGAAATACAAAACGATATTTTCAACCATTCTTGAGTGATAGCTTTCTTATGCAGTAATTTCTTCAAATAATTATTTCAGTGTCAATTATTTTCAAAAATACTGCTTAATTGGTGACTTTTCTAGTGACTTAAAGTTACTCAAAAGTACTCACTATTTCCTACTGTTAGTGGCATTTAGTACTCACTATTTTAGTGTCATTTAGTGCCAAAAATAGTATAGTAATTGGGACTTTAGTAAGATTTAATAAGTTAAATATAGGTACTTTTTAGTACTTATTTTTGCCCTAGTTAAATAAATTTAGTAATGCCTAAATAATGTCCATAGTGCCTTCACACGTCTTGTGATATGTGAAATTTAGACATGAATGCGAAAAGCAAGCAACCTGGCAAGTTAGAGGAATTGGGGAACTCTTTAAGAGCTGTAAAGACTTTCCCAGCATTAACATGAAATGAGGCAAAACAAGAGAAACGTCAGGAGAAAATACAACATCTTCTGATGAAAAATATTGTTGAGGTAAGTCTAGCCAAAGCCGACAAGAAAATGTTAATAGATGCAGCGTAAAATTTCATTTAAATGGAGTTTGAAATTTTGAACGAAAAGCTGGAAATCTTGTACCGAATAAATTGATGATATTGAAGGCCGTTTTAATCAATTAACTGTGTTTTGGATGAGATGGAAACTACGGAGTTAAAGTTTTATCAATTAACTGTTTTGGATGAGATGGAAACCACGGAGTTAAAGTTTTATCAATTAACTGTTTTGGATGAGATGGAAACTACGGAGTTAAAAGAAGACATAAGAATTTAAAGAAGATATTTAAAGTTGGGGGCAAAATATTGAGTGGAGATAAAAGCATTATGAGGCAGAAAAAAGCATTATGAAAAGAATTGAAAAAGCTTTAAAAGACTTATCATAGTCAACATATATTAGCGTGCTTTTTGTTTCTTTTTTTCTTCAATTTATCTAGTCATTAAAGCTGTTCATATGTTAGCCTGCTTTTTTTTCAATTTATCTAGTCATTAAAGCTGTTGATATATTAGCGTGCTTTTTTTCAATGTATCTAGTCATTAAAGCTGTTGATATATTAGCATGCTTTAATTTCTTCAATTTATCTAGTTAAGATTTTTTTTAAATTGTCCATCCCTATGTTTCTCTGTGAGTCGAGTAGTCTGCTGCCTTACCAACTAACACAGTTAGAGCGGGAGAGCATTTTAATATTTAAAAATAATGTTTTTAAACCCTAATGTAGGTTTAAAAAAAAAAAAAAAAACCATTAAATAGATTACAGTATGTGTGTGCCTGCTAACCAAGAAATGTACCGTACAGTCTCAACAGGCTATTGCAACTTTGTATCATTGGTATTGTGAACACTGTAGATAAACCCCATGTAAAGTATAAGCATACCATTACGACGACCCAGGTTCATGTAGGTTACTTGGTGTAAGTTCAAGTTCAAGAGTTTCATCCAGCTCAAATTCTTTTTTTTTTTTCTCTCTCCATAGATTTCCACGTATGTGTGTCCCTTATGCATGAGAGAGAGAGAGAGAGAGAGAGAGAGAGAGAGAAGGGAAAGTAGAGGGGATTTCAATGAAAGTGTGTACCATGTTTAATTCATTTAGAAAACGGGGATTAATACTATTTTGTTGGCGTTATTTTATTATGACGATAATGATTAATAAGTGGAAATTGATCACTGATCTAGAGAGTATAGAAGCAGTAACCACTGTTGAAACCATGGTTATATATGCGTATTCATGCGATATGGGCGGATCACAATTGGATATACCAACAGTATTTGCATATCAGATTGCTTTATACCAACACTTTAAAAGTCATGTCATTTTTAATGTAAGTGGTTTATATATATATATATATATATATATATATATATATATATATGTGTGTGTGTGTGTGTGTGTGTGTGTGTGTGTTAATCGTTGAGCCTTACGTACATGTTAATAGGTGTAAGGATGTGCAACTATTTTCTGGCTAAGTGATGAAACGGAGAAATCTATTGCAATTTCTTGCAGAGGAAATATATGTCCAAACCTCAAATACAGGGAACCAAGAAGAGCTGTAGTTGACGATTTTCTTAAAGATAACAGAGCAAACATTTTTTAAACAAAAGTTATAAACGATGGGTCGGTTGATTGTTGAAGGATGGATTGATTGATGGGTCGATTTGTCATTTTATTGATTGAAACTTGATTTGTTGGCTGATGACCAACGGATTGGTTAATATAATTTCAACTCCTGCTTAACACATACATTTTACTGTACAATTTAGGAAAGATATAACATAAACTTGAAGTTCTAGAAGCAGCTGACAAAGACCATTTTGCTTCAACAAAAGTCACGTATCAGCCTCCAATTTAAGCAGGAAGAGATTACAAAAGTTCTTCCATCTTCGAATCGTGAAAGAGAAATACACAAATTATCATTGGGCTAAAATAGATTTGTAAAGAAGAATTCTTTATTTGTGAAATGGTAGATGTTTTAATGTTAATTTGTGAATCTTTAAGTCTTGGATTACTGATAGAAAAATAGACAAGGGATGAGATTTACGTCTGTATTTTCTGGATGTAAACAAATTAAGTATGAAGTTGAACTTTTTTTTTCTTTTCAACATTTTCCCTGAGGGCTCGGGGATATAGAATAGGCCCAATGCGTTCTTCTGCATGTCGTAGGAGGTGACTAACGGAGACAGTAGCCACGGTGGTCCAGTGGTCAGCGACCCGATTCGCTACTGAAAGGGCGCGGTTTTGAATCCTACCATCAGCTCAGCCCAGATCAGCTACCGTTGTGTGTCTTTGGGCAAGGCCCTTTACTGCAATTGCCTCAGCATTTAATAACCTACTTGTGTTGCTGTGCCGTTAAATACCAAATGAACTTGCTTGTACAGTGTTTACGTAATCCAGAATGGCATGTACTCTTTTGCACCTAAATACATTTTTATTCATGATGCTAGCTGCTTTTTTCACATGTAAAATTGGATTCACGTCGATGAGCGAAGAAGGGTCTTCACAAGCTATCTGACATACAGGTTCAAATAGGTAATGCGCTAAATCTTTGTGTCTTTATCTTATCTGATAGAAGGGTAATAACAAAAGATGCAGTCGGAAGAAATACAGAGATCAAAAGACCTAATCATGCCCGTTGCCTGAAATGAGGTTCCTCGATACCTTTTAACTTGTTTCCCTTTGAGAATTAATTGATATAATCATATTGTAACAAGGCAAAAGCCTGATATTACTGTGCATTTGGATTATACATGCTTACTGGGACTATTGCATTTTGTATGTGCCCGATATAAGGCAGAGCTATAATGTTATGATATTGTACATCTGTCCGTCTGTTTCCTGTTTCGTTTCCGTACAATAACTCGAGTTCTCCACGATCTACCGTTACCAAACAGTGTAAGTAGCTTTAATTTAGGGCAAAGACGAAATGGTCAAAGATCAGGGTGACAGAGACTGAAATTAGGAAAGTGTTTCCACACAATAACTTGACTTGTGTACCATATACCTTGACCTAACTATAGTATGGTCCCGATGGATTCTTAATCGTACCCAGTACTAAATCACAGAAACTAACAGCATGCCACGTCTCAAATTCAGATAAGAATATTATGTTCCTTCCATACCTTACAAATTTCTTTCATTCTTGCCAATGTGCGATGTTATTTTGGTGTTTTTTTATCTTAAAAAAATGTGGCTCTTAACGGTTAAGACAATAATAAATTTTCGGTTGTTTTCCGGAAGCCGGAAGAGTTTATGCAAGTAGGAGGGATGACGGTATGTTTCGGACGCACGTGCGGTACGTCAACAAAGATCATCTGCTTGTTAAATAGTCAACATACAGCTTTTCAAAAATTTCATAAAGTTGTTCCTTAATTTCGTTAATAATGATACGGATTTTGTCTCTTCTGAAACCGCATACCGGCTGTACATCAGGATAATCTGCATCGACGTTTTATATTTATTCGACAATATTTCCATACAAAGAAATGAACTAAGGGGAATTACTCACAAAGGTTTTAAAGGGACACAACTCATATCAAACTCTCCCGGAATTTGCCGAATAGTCGGAAGCTGCGCACTCGCACGTCGTAAACATAGACAAGTCCAGCCATGGCGCTTCAACATTACGGGCGCCGTTCAATTTCTTGTTTTTTGAACAAACAAAGCAGTAACATCGAACATTGGCAAGAATGTAAGAGATTTATAAGGTATGGAAGGAGCTTAATATTCTTATCTGCATTTGACATGTGGCATGCTGTTAGTTTCTGAGAGTTACTTCTGGGTACGATTCAGAATCCATCGGGACCATACTATAAATGGCTTGCGTCTTAGATACGAGTAGTATAATATACTGGAGTAGTATAATATACTGGAGTAGTATAATATACTGGAGTAGTATACTATACTGGAGTAGGATAATATGCTGGAGTAGTATAATAGACTGGAGTAATATAATATACTGGAGTAGTATAATAGACTGGAGTATCATATACTGTTTTTTCATGAAGTGTCAAATGAAATTCTATAAACATGTATGAAGTACCCAACTTTGTGTCCACACTGTTGTAATTCCCTTGGCATTTTATTGGTCTGTACAAACACAACATTGGTTTTCTACCTTTGTCCAAATGACCTGATTAATTACCATTACGTCAGGAAAAAGTCTCTTTAGTAAAGGATTGCGCGACCTTCGGACCTAAAACTTATAAAACTGTTCAACCCGAAATCTAATACCTCTTTTCTGTCTGCAAGAAATATTATGCAGTTGTTTGGTGGTTAGTATTGCAGCTTTTCTGTCTGCAAGAAATATTATGCAGTTGTTTGGTGGTTAGTATTGCAACTTTACTGTCTGCAAGAAATATTATGCAGTTGTTTGTTGGTTAGTATTGCAGCTTTACTTCAAAGAACAGGTCTTGGAATAGTTATGGGGATTATGGGAATAGTTATGGGGATAGCTCATTCCAAAATATTGACGCTAATTTCATTCTCAGACTTAAAATATTTTCTCCGTGTGTTCTGCACAGCTAAGTGTACGTATAGTCATGCCAGATTGACCTTCATAAGTTATGCATGAATCATTCATTGTAAATATAGGTCACAGCGACATTGTTGCCGTTCATAGGTTATTTGGTGATAAACTATTGTTTATAAAGGAATTTGGCCTGGTGATAGACTGTAGTTTATGAAGGAATTAGACCCTAGGTCACGTCCTCTGGGCTCGAATAACTACGCTGTTATTGTTTTAAAAGTTAAACAATGTATTATGTATCTCTCCGTTCATAGGTAACTTTAATAAAACCCACTTACGTTTCATGAAGAAAAAAACATTCGGTTAACTGTTCAAGCAACTGTTCATCGACAATGTTGCTTCTATCCATTTTCATTTCTACTTCTATATAAGTTAAGATCTTTCTTTCAAAATAAACTCTGTCCGATTGCACGGCGCATTATGTGACCGTAGATCTGGGTCTCGGCTACACTCACAGTTGGATGCGCGAAGTCCTCGAGCAGACCTCATGGGAATTACGATACGTAAATAAATAAATAATAAAGAATTGTGAGTTAGTAGCCTATCATCAGGTTGATCAGGTCATTTATCAAAGATCAAACATAAACATCACCAATCATGTAAACCTATCACCATTCCCATCAATTTGATAAGTATCAACGCTAACATGTCGCCAAATTGAATTCCTTCTGGTATATGATACTGCAAGCCGTTAGTTGCACGATAGGAACCGCTGGCAGTGTCCTTGATATTATTACTCTTGGCATTTTGCCACTATGAAAATAGACCTATACGTTTCATATTGTGCAAAATGAATTCATTGTGCAACACAATCAAATTCTACACAGGCAGTAGTTGATAAAACGACAGAACTAGACTATCCTAAAAATTTTAGTAATACGATTTTTTTCGCGTGCGCTATTACGCGTAAATAAACACATGTGCATCACAAAATTTTGAGAAATTACAAGTATATTTATGTAATTATATCCACTGATTGGGCGTAGCTAAATGCTACTATCACGTTATTTCAGATCTTATTATTATTATTATTATTATTATTATTATTATTATTATTATTATTATTATTATTATTAAACGGATGTCATAAAATCGATAAAAATTATTAAAGCGAATGAACATGCGTAGAACGTGACCGAAGGAACAGTTACTACTGCAACTTCTGAGCATAGAGCGCAGCAATAAAGGCGGAGCGAACACTTTTTTTTTTTTTTTTGATCTAAAATGCTGGCCCAAAGCGACCTTGTATTGAATTCAACAGTTTTAAGAGAGGTGATTGAAATATCTCACAAGTTTAACATGAAAGCAATAATCCGGAAACTAGACACAATGACTATTTGCTTATAACTTTGAACTGGATAAAAGCGTACATTTGGTGATTTCAAACATCAGAAAAGATATAATCCAATGTTTCACAAAAGATACAGATTTACGGATTACATTCAGTGACAATAACTTTGAAATAAGTAGCATCTGGCCTGATAGTAGAATTGCTAAAACAGTGCAGTATGAAGAAGGAATAAATTTCAGTAGTGAGCAAATGGCTACTGCAGCGGGACCAATACTGATTTTGCGTTCGGTTTTCTCGTATCCATAAAGGAGAACTGTAAAAATAAAATAATAACAAAAAACCACTAGACCAGTACTACTTATGGCTATTTTGAAAATCACTGGACCAGCACTACTTCCTGGTCTTTTTGAAATCACTGGACCTACACTACTTGCGGGTATTTTGAAAATCAGCTAAAATTACTAAACAACTCAGAGTATGACACTAAAGGTACTTTGTGTACACACATAATAATGGAGCAACGCTAATCGTGTTGAATTCAACAGTTGTCAGAGAGGTGATATACATATTTCTTGAGATTAGCATGAAAGCAACAAATGTTGGTATCAGCAGATAGTGTGTACTTGTTTACGAGTTTGGACGGGATACAAGTATGGTCAGAGCTAGTTGTGTTACAGAATAACTTACAAGAGAAAACCAAATGTTGGATTTGTTTTATTTCAGCCAACACAAAAGATATGCTAAGATGCTTAAGAAAAGATGCTGATATAGATATTACATTTAATGTTAACAACACTGAGATAAGTAATATCAACCCTGATAGCAACATGTTTAAAACAGTATGGAATGAGGAAGGAATAAATTAATTATTAGATGTGAATAAATACACAAATATATCTTCGGCTAAATTTACAGTACAATTTGAAGAGCACAAGAAAATAGTTAGACTTTATGGAGAACCAAGCGAAATTTAAAACAGTTCATGGTAATTCAGTATGTGAAGTATCTGTTTTACATTTCAACATAGAATGGCAAAATTTGACATGAATCTGAAATCATTAATAAGTTTGAAAGGATTTAAGAAAACGTTGCAAATTGCTGTAAAAAGAAATAATTCTTCTAGACGGTGGTCATGTTGGCTTGTTGATAGCACCTAAAGGCAAATTATCAAACATAAAGTATTCTCTTGATGTGTTATATCGTTTTAAATGACGGCCATCAGAGACCTTTGCAACCCAAACAAGGAACTTTATTTAAGACATCTTTATTACAATCGTGAAAGTGCAGCTGCTTACACAAATATCAGTCAATTGTAGAAACAAAATAAACTGGACTAAAAATAATAATAATAATAATAATAATAAAAATACGTTGAATTGAAATAATAGTTAACCGAACAATCTACTTGCACATTACACAAGCAAGCGAGAACAATATTACCTACAAAAAAGTTTATCTTAGTCACGTGGATCACCAGTGGCAGGCATACATTGCTGACAGGCAACCATGTGAAAATACAACAATGGATATATTATGACAGCAATAGATGTTTTTTCCAAACACTCTTGGGCTAAATTTTTATAGCGAAAATGGGAGATGACCGACAGGATGCCTTTAGAGATATATTCAAAGAGAGAAAGCCTTAAAAGATACAGTTTGATGAGAGGAAATAATTTTAGAACAGAATCAGTTAAAGATTTGTTGGAAAACAGAAATATTGAATAATTTTCAACATACAGAGGCAAAAAAGACAGAAACAGCAAAAAATAACAATATTGGCAGTGGAAAGATGTAACAGAACCTACTTTAAAGTCTAGAATGTGGAAGTATTTCACTGGATATAAAACCAGAAAATGGACTGACGTTTTGCTGAAGTTAATTGAGGGATACAATAACACTCATCATAGACCAATATATATATATATATATATATATATATATATATATATATATATATATATATATATATATATATATATATATATATATATATATATATGTATATATATATATATATATATATATATATATATATATATATATATATATATATATATATATATATATATATATATATATATATATAACTCCGCTTAACGCAAGCAAGGAAGAAAACATATTAAAAGTATGGATCAGTTTATTCGGTTACTTGACAACAGATACATTTAGAACGCCCAAATTTTTAGAACAGATGAAACAGAATGAATTTCGAAATAAAAAGCAATTTTTGAAAAAGGGTAACTTCATAACTTAACCGAGGGTATAAAATCTGGCAAGTAATTTTAGTTGATCCTGGAGTTTACAAACTGGAAGACTTGAAGGGAAAGGACACGGAGGGCATGTTTTACGAACAAAAGTAATCTCTATACGACAAACAAGACGCAATATACAAAGTTGAAAAGATCTTGAAGACCAGAATAATGATATGTAAAAAGTGAGTACTCGTAAAATGTACAGGGGATGATGAATCTTTTAACAAGTGGAAACAAGCTGAAAACATTATGACATTAAAATAAATGACAGAGGAATAACAATAGCAATATCATGGAGTATGAACACTTTGAGTTGTTCAAAGTTAATGAGTTTCTAGAATGTGGTAAATGTAGAAACAAACGGTGGAATAGAAAATGAGGGTTCAAAACCATGCCTTGTATATTGAACAACCGAGGGACAAATATCGTACATCTAAAAACGGCACCAGAAAGCAATAAAATGGTACATTTGAAAAACGTATTAAAGAAACAACAATGTACACAGTGTCCTTGCAGGATAAAAATGACAGCACAGAAGAAATGAAAAGAGGTAATATTAAAACATGTATAGTCGATTCAATCTAGATCTCAAAAAGCTGAAAAACATACAGTAAAAGATTACACGCTTTGGAATAAGACAAAGAAGCAATGAGAAACAGATACAGTAAATGACAACACGCTTTTGAATAAGACAAAGGAGCAATGAAAAACAGATACAGTGAAAGACTACACGCTTTTGAATAAGACAAAGGGGCAATGAGAAACAGACATAGTAAAAGGCTAAACGCTTTTGAATAAGACAAAGGAGCAATGAAAAACATAAATGCGGATGCAATCATGAGGACATTGAAACTTCTATTGAATTTCATTCAAGCAAGATATGTGGATGCATTTTCCATGAATAAATTATTTAGTATTTGCATTTTTGATACATATATAAAATTTTAAATCACAAAGAATTACCACAAACTTAATCAATATCAATTAATGTCGAAGGAGTTTTTATGCCACATAAATAAAATAAATTCAGTATGCCTTGAACAGTGTGTAGATATACATATTTTGAAGATGCAGTGTTCTCATAACTTTTATTTAACATTTAGTAGTAATTGAAATTAAACTACAGAAACAAATAATACAATTAATGTTTGAGACACTCTCATCACAGGAGGCTAGGTGTTTCGAAGGAACAACGTGCACCAGAGGTACTGCCAGTTTTCCCTCGTGCACCAGAAATGCAACAAGTTGTAATATGCTGAAAATGCTACAGAGAAAACCTGATAGAGAAAATGGAAATACGAAATTCCAGAGATGCAAAGATTATATAAAATAAACGGCGTTAAGCTGGTATTGCAGCGAAGGAAATTAAAATATTAGAGCAGGGGTGTCAGACTCATTTGCTATGGTGGGCCAGATTTGATATAAATAATAATAAATAGCAATAAATAATAATAATAATACATATTGAGTTTGGTGAGCCGTATCCGGCCCGCTGGCCGTACGTTTCACACACCTGGATTAGAGAGATAAATCAAGAAAGACTTGCACTTGTATGTGGAGAAACAGTAAATTGAGATTCAATGTATTTGTACAAGAAAGGCCAATATCATGCTATTGTTTTTTAATTGTACAAGAGGTACAGGTGTTTTTTGCATGATCTAAGTAATGAACTTCAAATTTTAAAAAAATCCTAATCCTGATATTACAAAGATATTTCACGAGATAAAAAATTTACTACACTAAAGCTAAATTGTTCACAAACAAACTATTGAACATTTTTTATAACTGTACTAAAATTTGACTATACTGTACTAAAATTTGACTATACTGTACTAAAATTTGACAATACTGACTCTATGAACAAATACGGATCACAGTGTGATATGAGATTTAACAAAATCAGGTAAACTGGGAAGTGTTGATGGCAAGATCTGATCATGGTATTTTCTACTGGCATTTAATAGACAAAACATACCAGATTTACTCAAATCAGTGCACAAATTTCATGATTTCATTCCAGATGCGAAATCTTCTGTCAGAATGTAAAATACCTTGGCGTGATGATGATACATTCAAATGAACTAACTGTAGCAACGATATAAAACAATTTAATTTGATCTACAACAATTATAACATTCCACAACAGCATGACTGGAGATACGTCAAGGGAAAAATACAAATACGTCATCGATAATGGGCCAAAAGAACGTACAAACTATTCACAAAGGTTATGGGAAACCTACACTAACAGCTGTGTTTGCTGCTTACAAAGGTCAGCATAACTATGGATATACTGTTGAATATTGGAAAACATTGTCACCAGATGAAAGGAATTCTATCAGAGACCAATGTGAACCTGCTGTCTCAACTACTTACTGCTAGATAGTAAGGGATTAACAGATGAAATAATGCTGGATTAAATCAGAGTATAAGATCGTATGTGATGTGTATTTTAGGTGCACACGTAATAAACAACATTTTTTACGCAATCTGTCCGACAGTATCTAACACTGTTAAGTCGTTTATGGATCTATTAAATTTAGGACAGCAAGGCTAAGACACAGATAAAACAGTATGGTAATATTTCAACAATACATGAGGTATTCCAACGCGAAATTAGACTATACAATTGGTGTTGACGGTGTCTTTCTATTAGCTTGTGGCATGATTATGAAACTGGGTAGTATCGTCGAATACAAGAACATTTACAGAAATCAAAAGCCTAGTTTAAATTGTTGTTAAACCAATGCATTAATACCGACGTAGTAAGGCTTGGTATTCCAAAGGCTGATAAACAGTGTGTGACAGTATAAGAAATTCCGGAGGACAAAAGGTATACAAGGTGCGTAACAATTATGACTAAAAGGATGATTATGACGACGATAGTGTTACTGACATGATGGCGGATACTCGGACGTCAAAAGACAAATGAAAATCACGAGGTGTGGAAAAAGTCAAATTTGGAAAAAACAAGACAGATTTTTTTCCATGAAATAAACAAACAATCCATGAAATAAACAAACAATCCATGAAATAAACAAACAATCCATGAAATAAACAAACAATCATTTATATTGATACTAACGGTTGTAGTTGCTGCTATGATTTTGTTTTTGAAATCGGGTACGAAAATTGTATCCTCATTGATGCATTGTCTATACCTTTGATCAACAATGAAAGAAACAAACACACTTATGCCAAAAGCAAGTAGTAATATGATGTGACTAGCTAGGAAAGAAACAATTTGACCAACACTCTTAAATAATCCACTACCAATAATACCAAGTACTGCTACTGCTATGTTTTCCACTAACTCACCACAAAAACATTATCTTCATATTTCAAGCCATTTTATTATTTTATTGAAGAATGATTCGCTTGAAGTAAAAGTAGGTTGTACAGTAGGAGGAGGTAGGATAAGGGTGGGAAAAACTACACTTTTTTGACCAAATTTGCTACCAGGCCGAGTAATTGCTAATATTATCATTGCTACAGGCAGAGTAATTGCTGATATTATCATTGCTACAGGCAGAGTAATTGCTAATATTATCATTGCTATCGCTGTAACTATAGCTGCAGTTGTTACACCCCTTTTTAACAGTTGTTTCAGCCTTTCACCTAACGGTCATTTTTCGCTAAAGTTTTCATTACTCATTTCAATATTTTCTCTAAAAGTTCTCTCCAACTGTGTCAGATGTCCATCTACCTGAGTTTTTATCACGGGTTGAACGGTAAAAGGTGCTATCTGCATTTTTGATGAAAACTGAGTTAGTTTCGTATTTTGAATCAGTTATTCTTTTATTCTAGGGGAAATAAATTTTCATTTACTAATCTATAATTCTTTGCTCAGAATATAGAAAAGTAAAAGGGGATATATGGTGATGTCTCATATCTTTTCAGGTAAATGGTGATAACTAACAAAAACAACTGGTAAAAGGTGATATGAGACTTTAGCACCTTCTTCCAGAGCAATAGTATACTTTGATTGCATTGTCAAAGGTGCTGAAATCCAATAGTACCTTCTCACCTGAAGCAATGTGCTCTACTCGGCTAATTGGCAAGGGGTTATCATGGTGGGTCATTGTTCTCTGACTGAAATAAATAGTTTAGGTTTTACATCATAATGTCTTAATCGGGTAAACTAGCTGCTTCGAAGACACAAGAATGGCTTGTTTAAATATTAGAATCCAAATTCCTCTTTGTGGACACAGTTATTTAGAGAAAAAAGGGACAGTAGTTTGATGTTTTATGAAGAAAAAAATCCAGTTTTCAGGGAAGTATGATCAGTTAAAGACTAATCAAAGATTAAAAAGAATTTAAAGATCTACATTATTTCTAAGATTTTTCTAGTTTTGTATGTTTGAACAGGCTGTGACTTTTACCATTGTTAAATCACTTTTATTTAGCTGGAGACTTATGATCTTTTTATCATGATTAAAATTCCTTTCTTGTAATTTACACAGATTTCCATCAGGTATATTAGTATTTTAAATGCACATGAAGTTATTACTTTGCGCGTGTATGTTCATTATTGTTGTTGTTACTAATTTTATTGTATAATGCACCCATTATCATAAACATCTCCCTCTCAGGGACTTTCATCTTCATTAAAGAATATTTTTTTCATAACCTTATGAATGTCTTTTAAGATTCCTGTTTCATAACATATTTGATATATATAGCTGTTTTGTGAAATACTTAATCATGTTGCATTATTTAAGGAACATTATGAATTTAACGCGCTTTAATTGTAAAAATATTATCAGATTCTGATGAGCAACTGTACAAAGTATGTTAAGCAATCATATAATTAATTGTACCAATATCTTTTCAGTAACTTTTGTTAGCATCTTTTTTGCTATCCAACGCCTACTTAAATAACATTAATATTAGGGTAATATATTGTCTTGAATCAAATAGTCATCATTCAGTTTTACCATCTAAAAAGTAAGATTTAATCAAAATTTAGAGACATACATGTCTTGAAATTAAGATGTGGTTTATTTACTTTTCTGATCAACCTTCATTCACGGCTGAAAACAGATTTTTCTTTACATGTAGATGGATCAAGAGGCGTATAGCAGTGATTGGTCATATGAATTTTTAAGTTGTATTCAAGCTGAAACAAAAGATGCTACTCCTGCAGAGACTAAACAAATTCACGAGGAACAACCGGCAAAAGTTGACAGTCAAAGTGAACATCACACGAAAAGCCATTCTGATGCCAATGAAGGCAGCAAGATTTATGGATCTGGGGAAGAATAATTAGAAGAAAGTAAAGCCATTCTTATTGAGAATATTCGAGGGCACCAGCATAGTGCAATTGACATGAATACTCAATCAGAAGCGGATATTTCTCTTGCAGAATTAAAAGGAAAGCTTCATGGAACAAATAGAATGAATGATGACACTAATTCAGATTCTTTTATGCTTAGGACAGAAAAGAAAAGAACAAAAACCAGCAGTCATCTGAAAAAACAGATGAAGATGGTCTCAAGCAGAATGGTCAATACTTGAGAGTAGATGTTGTTAATGGAGTTACAGAACATTGCAACATTAATGCCGAATTTGGCCAAGGTGAAAAAAGCCAACAAATGTCAAATAGCAGTAGCATATATGAAATTATACACATTGAGCAAAAGGGTGATTTATGTGATCTAATCAGTGATGCTACAAGAGGCGCATCTGATATAATCTATATCAACCCTAAAGTTGGTAAATTTACAGTAACTTTAGAATCATTGCTTTCAGAGAAGGAAGGTCTAACAATATATGTCGTTGATTCTACAATTACTAGTTTCGAACCGATATTGTTTGCTGACCAAAATTCTAAATAGTATGAACTTAATTTATGCTCTGAAAGAGATGAACATATAATTAAGCAAAAATAAGCTTTAGTTCAGAGGACTCGGATGTCTAAGTACCTCTTGCAACACTAAAAAAGAAACTTGCCTCCAAAAGGCAAATGAGCACATTAGCAAAGACAAATACAAACATAGTCAGTGACAGTGACTACACTCCATCAAAGTGTCATCTTCCTGCTACCAGTTCAAATGCAAATACGCACAGTGACAGCGACTCTGTCCCATCAAATGATGATGTTTCCTCTTGTAACACAGATGACTAAACACTAACAGATGAAGTCAAATGGGAAATTTAAAAACAATAAAAAAAAAGAATTAAAAAAAAAAGACTTGAACATCCGAGATACAAAATGAAAAAGGAAAGGAAAACATATCAAAAGACAAACAACGAAAACATGTCTGACAGAATATGAAACAGAATGCAGCAGAACAAATATACCAACAGAAGGGTCCAGTTTTGACTTACATAATAATTCTGAAAGCGATCAGTCGAAGACTGATACCTTTGGATAGCTCCCACAATGAAGGACCAATGGAGCTATGAAATGCAGAGGATATCGGTGACACTTCTCAATTTAAAAACAATATAAATGGAGATATTGAGAACAAAATAAAAGAGAGTTCTAATCTAGCAAAAGCAATAAAACAGAGTATGAAGGGGAAAAAAAGCTCTAGATATGTTGCAGAAATATCATACCATTCGCCTGGACAAGCTTTTGACCAGTAATATGATTGAAAGAAAGATTTACCCAGAGATGCTTTACAAAATTTAGACCATTATATGTCAATCAAGGATCTGAGAGCTAAAATAGCTGTGCATCTAGAAGGGAATATTTAACCATTATATGCGCTTTGTTACTTTTACAGAAAACCTAACACCAGAAGAAGAACAAAACAAATTCATTAAAATGATAGAGGATGTAAAGAAATATTTACAGTGGAATTCAGATATGATAGATCTTGTGCTACTATGCATGGCAAGTATTTTTTGTTGTCCACTTCGAGTATTTTCAAGTCAACCTTTCAACCCAGTAATTGATATTGAGCCAGATCCGATAGCGCCATCCCATGCTGAACCGATTCCTACTTCACATAGTGCAATAAAGGGTAGAGATCATTATGATTCTGTGAAAATGAAAGATGCATGCAAGAAAATCAAACGAGATAGATGTCCAAACAAACATGGTATTCAAAGGGGAGATCTCAACATGACAGCTGCTACTGATCCAAATGCTCCTTCAATCGATGAAGGTGAAATACGTGGTATAGGTAATTCATCAGGTAATGGCACATTTTACATAAGAGCACCAAGTACTGTTTTACAGAATGAAATGTTCACCCCATCAAAATATCAAACTATGGGTCACTCATCTCTGAATTGAACACCACAGAAAGATGCTGATTATCAAAGTTCGAAACGAAAGAAGTTCGAAAAAAGATAGCATATCCAGACAAGTGGACGGCAAATATTTATAAACGGAGGTCAAAATGTGAAGCTTGTGTTAATAAGCATGGAAAAACTATTCATGCAAGAACAGTAAAACCTGTAGACTGCTCCCATTGCAGATTCAGGTGTTCGGGAATGATAACAGAAGAGCAACAAAAGAAACTTTTTCAGACTTACTGACGTGTAGGTGATTATGCGAAGCAGAGAAGCTTTATTTGTCAGCATGTGGAGCAGACAGAGCCTGAACGAGTTTCAGAGAGGATAAGACGAAAGGTGTCTCGGACATTGTACGACTTTTACGCGATTGTTGGTCAGGAGAAATGTCGTGTGCGCAAGAACTTCTTCCTAAAGATATTAGATATTGGCAGTGTTGACTGGCAATTGGGCATACCGGGACAAATCCCGGTGGGCCGCCGCAAAAAAAATCCGTTTTAATCGGTGTTTTACTGGTGTGAGCAAAACCCCGGGCCTGTCCCGGCAGACCGCCGCATCGGTGGGCCGTCAAAAAAATCCGTTTTTACCGGTGTTTTGCTGGTTTGAGCAAAACCCCGGGCCTTTCCCGGCAGATAAGTCAAGGGCCGAGTTGCTTACCCAGTACACTCCTGGATATTGGCACAAAAACTGTTATATATGCAACGAAGAGTAAAGTACATGGAGTATTAACTGGTAGTGATGGTACGGGCTCACACCCTCCATCCAGTAAAACACAATAATTTTGCTACAGTTGATCCGCATTACACAAAAAAGACACAAAAAGGAAATACCTTTCACATGATTTAAATATTAGACGAATGCACTCACTTTACATAGAAAAGTGCAAAGGAGCTGGCAAAAAGCCTGTTAAGGAAAAAGTGTACATTAAACATTTTCTGCAAGGAGTACAATTTGTCTTTGTTTCGTCCCAAGAAAGACCAGTGTCCAATTTGCAGTCGCTACGAGCACCTTAGGACAGAAGGAAATCTGGATGAAAAAAAAACTGAAAAAGAATATAGTGACCGCCAAACAAAAAAGAAAATATCCCGGCAAGATGAAGAGAAAGATAAGAAAAAGGCAAAATCTGATGCAACTTCACATGTTTCAACATTTGATTTTGCACGCTGTCCTGACAACTCCTTGTTGCTTAGAAGGATAATTATATTATAACAGAAACCTTTGCTGCTATAACTTAACATTCAATTCACTTGGAGATGGTATTGCAACTTACTTCCTATGAGACACAAGGAGGTCGAGGGTCTTGTGAAATTGGGACTTGTCTTATCTTGCATCTAAACTCTCTTACCAAAGGTACATCAAACATCAAGTAAGTCACTTATTATTCCGATACGTGTGGTTGCAACATCGAAACCAAACTGTATCATGTGCATTGCTATATTGCATTCAAAAAGCTATAAACATAACTGGCATTAATCATAACTTTCTAGAAAGTGAACATTAAGAAATAGAATGTGATTCAATTCACGCTAACATTGAAAATGCAAAGAAGCTTACCAAGGTGTATGTTCCTTTACAGTGGTATCACTTGCAAGGAAGGTTAAACCCTATATTGTATTTCCATTGAAGTTTAAAGACTTCATGGATTTAAAGAAATTACAGAAGGAACATGTAAGAATTGTGAAAGAGTAAACTGGTTAAAGATAAAGTGGATTCAAGTTAGGAAGAAAACACCAAACAGACTTTTTGTGAACAATACATTTATTGCGTAAGACTTCATCGAGGTGCTTGTGACCTCTGGTATAGCCAGAGATAAACCAAAATCCATAAGTGCCATAACCCTGGCTCCAAGGTATCGGACACAGTTGTCAATCTTAGCTGCTAAGAAAGTAGATCTGTTATCCCTCTGTGTTTCAAGTACAATACCAAAGGAATACCATGAATACTATAAGTCCCTTCCATCTAGTAAATTTGTGAAAGACAAACCTCCAGCTCCCAGTGCAAATGAGGACGAGGATGACACTGATCAGGATTAAACATCATTTGTTACAAGATCGGTTATTTCTTGGTGGAAAAGAGTTTGCATTAGTTACCGTACTGTTTATTAGCGACATATACTGTTCAGTATTTATTTTTATACAATTGTGGAAAGCTTAAACATTGTAGACATGCGTTATGGGTTTTCTTTCATTACAAAACATAATGGCGATAGCATATTCTGGCTTTTTAGTTTCATATTTCTGAGAATATATAAATCACTCCAAGATCTTATGTTAAATTGTGGAACAAGCAGGTACCAGTTATGTTTTCCAAGGAACTCTGGAAGAAACTACCATTCAGATAATGTTACTGTAACATTTAACTATGGAGAAGATGAATTTCTAATATTATTGCTACATTCCTAGGCAGTGAAAACAATCACAGATATAACAGCAAGTACTGTTTTCTTTATAAATTCCTAAAGATGTTGACCCAAAGCTTCAGATTAACGTGAATAATGACCATAATACAGTGTGTTTAGTTTTTTTCCATGAAACTATTATAGTAAAAAAATGTGCTATTTTTTTGCTTAATTCTCTGGAACTGTAGCTTTTGCCATTCAGTTTTCTATTAAAAGGTGCTAAAATAACATGTTACCATTTACTTTCTGACAGTAAAGGTGCTAACTGCTGGTATCTTCTTTTACCAGCATGGAAAACGAAAAAGAAAATGAGACTTGTTTTAAAAAATGGAAATTGCAACTAATCCAAAGTATAAACATTTTGTTTCACTATTTATTCATCTTGAGATGTGCTTCCTTTAAAAACAAATTACAAAATAACTTGGATAGAAACCATACCGATTTTTAGAATCCACTCAAATCTTTCGCGTTGAATATCTCAAAATGTTAAAAAGTGTAGTTTTTTACCATTCAACCCTCGTTATGTTTTCAACACTTTTCGAACTGTTCTTGCGTTACAGCTCTTTTGTTTAGATCTATTTCTTTGCTAGTGTCTTTTAAACTCATCACTCTTTTTTATACATTTCAGCATCAGATTTATTAGATTTTTTTCGAATGGGTAGTTCCATAATCCAGTAATTCTCCTTCCTCTTGTGTAGCGAATAAACTACAGGTGGAACGTTTCCACTTTCAATTTTTCTACAGTATTCATCAGTTGTAGTCTCTGCTTCTCTTACCTGTTCATCAAATTGTTCGTTACTGTTACTGTTCGAAACAAACCAAGAAGACATATTAAATCCTTGTCAATGCTAGAGGTGCTACAATATCGCAGTAATTGTCAGATGTTGTAATTTACACTGTGCTTCATTGACTAACAAAGATCTTGCAATCGACAACTTTGTTTACAAAATGAACTGAAAGGTGATAACATGGCGTTGCATTTTTGTCGCTTAAATTGTGATTCCCATATTTGCACTGAGTGTTAGTATGATAACATTCAAACATTTCGATTTCAAAAAGGGACAGAATAATAAGGAGGAGAATGAGTACTGATTGATTTGTTGTTGATGCATTTGTACCTTCTCCACAATTATTACCGTAGTTGTCATTATATGAGTATCAGTCTACCATGAAAGTCTCACAGGGAAAATAGATTAGACAATACTGTTCAAAATTCCAATAATGATGAAGTTAGCCATCCTGAATGATTCAAATTCTTGTGCTCTTCTATCTATTGTTCAGAAGGCATTTGATCCTTTTTTATGTTTTCCCAGGCTTTTATGTATCTAGTGCTTGATTAGTGAACATATTTATTCTGTTGTTCTGGATCAGACAGAGAAAATGATGAATATGGAATTAAATGATCAATATGAAGTTCAACGTCACTTACACCTTCAAGTTTGGTGAAGTTTAGCCATCTTCGATAAAAGTCAGTGGATGGAAGACCGACTATTTTCAAAGTCGTATCTGCTTTGATTTTTAGCTCTACTGGTCATAGACCAGAAGAGCTTATGGGATGGTCTGTTGTCCGTCGTCCTTCGACGGTCCATTTGTTACTCCTGCTAAACTACTTGGAGGATTGCCATACAACTTTACACTTACATTCATCCCATGGCCTAGTTATTCCTAAATGAAAATGGTGCCGCTGGACATCCAATATGGCCGCCACAGCAGCCATCTTGAAAATTTTGTTATCGCAACTCATCCTGAATGGAGGGTCATATCAACATGGGGTTTTCACTAAAAGATTTCTTACGATGTTTAGTTGGTCCTAAATGAAAATGGTGCCGATCTGATGTCCAATATTTCCACCATAGCGACCATCTTGAAAATCTTGCTGTCGCTGCTCCTACTGAACGAAAAGTAATATTGTCATGGGATTTTCACCAAAAGAATTCTTATGATGTTGAGTTGGTCTTAAATGAAAATGGTGCCGATCTGACTTCCAATATGGCTGCGACAATGGCCGTCTAGAAAATCTTGTTGTGTCTACTTCTCCTAGATGGCCGGTCATATTGATATTGTGCTTTCTCCAAAAGACTTCTCATGATGTATTGTTGGTCCTAACGAAAATGGTGCCAATCTGACATCCACAGCCTCTGATGTTAAAATCGTGTTATTGCCGAAGAATATCAGAGATGGTTTCAAATCTTAGCAGTTAAAAGTAAGAAATTGTATTATCTTGACTTTCTGGAAATTCTTTTTGGACAGTGGATCATTTGTCTCTTCGAGGGATTCTTGTTTATTTTAGTGCTTGTAACATTATAACTCGTGTTTATTGAATTAATCTAAAATTTTAGTCATTGTTGTACCTTTGTTTCATGCACTGTACTGTTTCTAGTATTCATTAAAATAATCTCTGATTTCATTTCTCCATTTTTAACTTGTTTTTGCAGTATTTAATTCAGCAAGAGTTTCAGCAACCGCCAGTTCTGTAAAAGTCATTTAATTTGTTGTATGTTTTCCACACATGGAACAGGCTCAGAAACCCATGTCTTTTATTTACCAAATTAGATTTCAAATTATTTTTTCACTATTCAAGATAACATTGAATCATGGACTATAATATTACCATTTGTTATGGATTATATTTATATTGATCTAAGTTACAAATTGCCTTGTAAATAAATGGAAGATGGCGAACACAAAAAGGAATATGGAAATAAAGGTAGCATAGAACCTGAAAAGGTTACTGTACAAAACCAAAAGATCCAAGTAGAGTTAAACTTTGTTCATAACTTGGAAAACGTTCACAGGAATTTTAAAAAGTCAAAGCTGAACGTTTGAGGGAAAAACAAGATGACTCCAAAATGTCGAAGACTGAGCAAAGCACAATATCAAAAGATGCTGCCACACTACGTGAAATAAACGATGCAAATTGACACTGATCAAACAACACGATCTATTACTTAAAAAGTGGTGATATAATTGTTTTAGCAATCTTGTTCATTTTGTCAAAAGTAAAGTTGTTTCTGTTTTGAAAACTGATGACATAACGAAGCCTGTACAAAACAAGCCATGACAAAAATGAAAATAAACAACACTGAATAACACATAACAAGCCATGAAAAAAATAAAAATAAACAACACTCAATAACACATAACAAGCCATGACAAAATGAAAATAAACAACACTGAATAACACATAACAAGCCATGACAAAACTGAAAATAAACAACACTCAATAACACATAACAAGCCATGACAAAAATGAAAATAAACAACACTCAATAACACATAACAAGCCATGACAAAATAAAAATAAACAACACTCAATAACACATAACAAGCCATGACAAAAATGAAAATAAACAACACTCAATAACACATAACAAGCCATGACAAAAATGAAAATAAACAACACTGAATAACACATAACAAGACTTTTTGTACATATAACCTAACATCAGGAATACTATTACTTTTAAAGTAACGAATAGCATATCTTTACCTGCTGAAGATAATGTTGAGTGAAACAAAAAGAAATTTTGTTAACTCTGTTTGCCATGCAGAACTTATATCTGCTCTCATAATTGAATACAGAAAACTTGTTAAGAAAATGTTTAAGATGTCAATAGCCCCACTATCAAACATGGATATTGGAGAAATTGCAAAGCTAATTATTCCATTTTTAGTTAATTCGCAGTTGACTTCCTAATAGCACATGTACTTTTACTGTTCAAGATTGTTATCACTATATACACAAAGGAACAATCAAACTTACATTCATACATGCTTTAACTCTTTATAGCTAATAAATAACATAGCTTTAACCTTCAGGCAAATGTCGAAACAGAAAACATAATAACCATAATTTATCATTCAAAATTAAGATAATTTATCATTCAGAATTAAGCTCTCGTCTTACTGTTGCCTACAGTATTCGTTTGAAAAAGCTATTGGTGTTTATAATCTTCCACCATCAACAATGACTATAGAAGAAGTTGTAGAGCTAATCAGTCAAATTTCGTATGGCCAGTTAACAAATGACTACCGATAGCAAATGAACTTTTATCTGACAAAATTGCTACTCAGCAACACAATACGTAGCGAGGCATCTGCACAGTAAATGAGTACTTCCGGATTTGAAAAAGCAAGCTAAGAAAAATGTGCAAAAAGGTACACAGATAATACAATTGTTCAAGTGCGACATTGGTTCGTACAATGATAGTGGTCATTACAAGCAATTACAGATGGGTGCCATATAAAAAGATGGAGATGGAAAAGGGATATACTTTCAAGCATGCATGTAACATATGATGTACAGTAAATGGTATTGAAATCTTTATGAGGTCCTTGTGACTTAGAGGTTTACCTTTCAATAGTAATACAAAGATAGAGGACAAAGATGTTGCACTAGGTCAAACAATTAATACTGACTTAAACTAGAGCATTAACAGTAAAACAAATCTAGCAGATCCTGTAGACAAATTGGATGCAGCTAATAGAAATTTTGTAAAACAAAGAGTTGATACTCAATTACGTAAGACGTTGTAGGATAATAATTTGAAAGATATTAAGACGTGAAGGGAACAAGATAACACGGAAAGAGCAGATGAGATGCCTAACGTTCGACAATATTTACAAGAAATTGAGCAGAGGGTATACAGTGAGGTAAATATTTTGGAGAGAGACATGGACAAAATAAAAATCTTTGGAAGACTATGAAATTTTGAAATCACAGTTGGAACAGTTACAGAGATACTTAGCAAATATTGAAATCCAACAAAACGAACAAGAACTTCAAGTAGTAATAAATGATTTTAGCACAACAATGACTGACTCCAACAACAAAATTTATTGCTATCTAAAATACTCTGTCAGAGTTGCAGAAAAATGATTTAAAAGAAATAACCAAAAAGATAAAGTCAAGAACAAAACAAATATTAATGAAAGCACGATTAGACCTATGAAACAACTTGTGACCTATCTGTTGACTGAGAAGGTCAAAACTTCAAAGGATGTTACATTCACCAAATTTTACGACAAATTACATGCTGACGTTAAGCAATCAATCACGCATAAGATTATGTTTATCAAGAAATTGTTAATAATATTGGTGTACTACGAGGTAATATTGACAAATTCAAACGTCTGAAAAAAGATTTAACAGATCTGAAGCAAGAGTTTACAGCAGATACAGATTCATAAAAAACTGAAGTGGAATTTTTAAAAATCTTCTGTGTAAAGTGCTCGCATTGATAAAGTTAAAACCTACTTAAACGAAGTTAAAACAAAGCGACATTAAAAACTGAACTGAACTCGGCAGTGAGCGTAAATAATATTCCAATGGATGATAGAATTAGAACATTGACAGAGGAAATCAGTAATAACAAAAAGGAGTTTGAGAAGACAACCAAACTAATACCTGGCTATATATTGCTTTACGATTATCGCATTCTACCAAATCAGGATTATCTGCATATTTTTCATTTAGTAGTATACAAATATGTAATATATTCCGCAATTGGTATTGCTGAATACCATCATGAAGAGTTGTTTGATATGTTAAACGCGAAATAACACCTCAGATACTACGTATCTCCGTATAGATTTAACCATGCTCCATCACGTTTTGCAGTATACAAGTAGCAATAGATTCTTTACAGCACTATGTCATTCAAATAAAGAAATCGTACCAATGTAAAATTATTGTCAATTTGTCTACTCAACCTTTAAAGATTTGTTGGGGACTTTAATATTGATTTTTAAATTGGATTAGATGTATCAATACAACGTATCGTTACTCATTAGACGTTGTGAAAGGATCTGAAGCTAGATTTTGCATCATAAATGATACAGGTACACACTATCTGGAGGAGAACTATGTTTAAATACTTGTATTTTGAAACACAAAGAAGAACATCTTTTAAGTCACAATGTAAAGTAAAAGCTGTCAGGAGTATTAAGATTTGTATATATAACAATGGCAGGAGCACTAGTTATTATTGGAGGAGCAATAACTAACAACCTTGCATTTACAGGAAGCATCTATATGTTCAAGCTATTTGATCCTAATTCAGCTGTTGAAGAAAGAATTGCACGATACAAGACGGAAGAATTTCAGATGAAAAAAGGCAGAGTTCAATGAAAACAGATCAAACACACTTGCTTACTTGAAAGAAAGATTGATAGAACATGGTTTGGTGACTCAGACTTTAAACAACTTGAATGGTGCTTTTGATCCATACTCTTCTACCCACCTAAACCAAAACTTGAAAATTCAAAACAAACCTAAACTAAATGATTTCTACCAACCTTCTACGCTCGTGATGGGTGTTTGTGTGCTTATTGCGTACAAGTTTCTTTAAAATTGTTGTTTGCTTTTCTAGGTAATCGTGGCAAACACACGTAAAACACAATAAATAGCATAGCTCTGTGGTAACGTACGATAAATACATAACTCCTCACAAACAGAACAAGATACTGAAGGGAGTTAAATTATTTAATCCAACAGATCATTATTTCACATACACACCTAGCAATATTAAACCTAAGGAAACCTTACATATAGCAATACCAAAGCTAAGTCCAGATATATTGATTGAACCAGGTAGTTTCTCTATAAAGTTTTGATATGAAGGTAAAAGGAGATGCTAACAATTTTGTGGTAAACAATTTTTGTACAATGCTAGTTAAAGATATAGCTGTATCCGACTGAAGTGACGATCATTTCAAGTTGATTTACTACAACATTTGCATGCTTTTGAATGATATGTGGTTATCTGATCCGGTTAGGACAAGTCGGTCTGAGGAAGGTATCATGACTATAAGATTGAGAAGGTTATGATGAGAAGCAGGTAACTTCCAAAAGTCTTTTCGTTATGATGCTATTAAAATTGTACTTATTCATACGACTTAATTATTTTCTGATTTGAATACGTATTAGTGGAGATGGTAATTTTTTTTTTATGACTTGCTGAAGAATTGGTTGATCCAATATAGAAGTCTTCATCACGGATTTAATTAAACGACAATATTTCAATATATACTTAACTATTAATTGTTTGGATCTGTTATTTTTTTTAAATTACTATATTTAACTTTGTTCATAATTTTTTGCAAAATTATCGAGCTCAGTATCTAAAGTGTATGCCCCTAAGGGTAGTTATATCTGAACTTCACCACATTTCCTATTGCAGATCTATTTCTGCAATTATGTAATAAAACTTTGTGCTCCGTATTTTGCGTGCACAAGATTCTTTCTCACTCTTCCAGTATGTTAGCCATACGAATAATTTATGTTATTGTCTATATGCCTTTTTTCATACACTAGCTCTTGTGTCATGTTTTTGTATGTTAAAAATACAATTAATTTTAGATTTACATTACATGTGCACTAAATGTTGTGTGATGTTTCAAGTACGTAAGCTGTACGATTACTTTTATTTTTTAAAAAGTTTTTTTTGTTTTTTTCTTTTATTTCGGAGTTAATTTTTATGTCTTGGAGTATATATTTTAATCTGTCTGGCCTACTGTAGATACTCAGGTGGTTCTCAGTTTACATAGAAAAATATTATTTTGCGGAAACTAAGATTAGAACTGCAAATTTCTTGTTCTGAAATGATTTGAGATATCAAGCTTACTTACATTATTACTAACACAAATTGTTACTCTATATTAATATACAAAGCGACGACATTAGCTTCACTGAGCTTTACATCATTTATGCTGTGAAATATATTTCACATTATTGTTTGTTTTACTCAATGGGCAATCAAGAACTTACAATGTGGTCTTGGAACTAGAGTGTATTTTTGTTTTATAGCAAATATGAGTGATCCAGCTCTGAAATATCAATATGGCCTAGGAACACTGGGGTGTATTTTATTTAAATATGAGCGGTTCAGACATTGTGTCGTGTAGATATACGAGATTTTAATATTTTTCTTTTAAAACTTTAAAGTGGTCCAGGATTGGTATATACACAACAGCCACAGCAAGTAGTATGTATAATCTATGCGGTAATTAGAATTTCTAACTGGATCATTTTGTATTTTAACGTATTCAACGTAATCGAACTAATTCGGAATATATAAGAAGTTCCAGCTCTTTCAATATGCATTCTACGATAATACTATTTATAAATGTATGGATTTAGGGCATTTCTGTGTCAAAATATACTTGAATGAAAAGGTCCGTTTAACTGGCTACACATTCGAAGTGTGCTTATTGCACAAGCACTGGAGTGAATACGGACTGCTTATTTTATAATTCAGACTTTCAACTTCATAATTCAGACTCCAGACTTCAGACGTCGGTCTTAGTATCAGCAAACTTCAATCTAGCACGAAAGACTTCAGACCTCAGACATTGACCTTCAGACTGGAGGATTCAAACTTCATGTTTTGGACTTTAGCTATCGTATTCCGAAGTATTTATTCTTAAATCTAATGACCCTCACGACTTTCAGTCATAGTTTGAAGTCTGAAGTCTGAAGGTTCAAAGAATGAAGTATGAATTTTAAAATACGAAATCAAATTTACGAAGTATAAACTATTATGTGAGGAGTTCGGGCAGGACTTCCGTAGGTTTATTTAACTCTCTAATGGTCGAAAAGCGTCCAACACCTAGACATAAATATATTGCCCATTGTAATGACAGGTGTCTCCCTTTCTAACTGGGAAAAGAAAAGTATTTTACTCGATATTTTCGAAATCCTGAGGAAGATAGAATTTGAAGTTTTGAAGCCTAGAATCTTTTTTCATTCATTATGTAAACAGAATAAATAGGTTTCAGAGATATAAAGAAGGGATGGGAGCCAGTCAGTATTTGAAGTCTGATTCTCTGTCTTTGTTTTATTTGTTTGTTTCTTTGCATCTCCATAAAAGTGAAATGAAATTCAATCAGGATACGCATTATCTACCTCGCCCTTCGACTGTAATCGTATATCGCTTCCACTCTCCATTGGGCCCATGTCACGGTGTGAATGTTTGTGACTTTTGTCAAGGTCAAGGGACATTTGTCATTTTTAGCCACTTTGTGGAAATTATTAGGTATTGTACTTTTCTTAAGATCTTACACTGATTACATGATGTTTGGAGCCAGATACAAGATACAAATCACATTTTAGTTTATAGTGTATATGATTTTCTTTTTGTGGCAGAAATGAAGAGATGACAGGAAGGTACAAATTTGTTTTGTTGTCCTACAAATAGAAGAAGAAAAAAGTCTTGCCTTGAATGAATTAGAAAAGCCCGCAAGGTACATCTGGATGGATGTCGAATCATAGGGAGAAATATCGTGGAGATTGCACAATCTTTATTTGCTTCTTTATTGATTGTTTTCTCTTTTCTTGCGGGACAGGGTGATTTGGGATTGAGAGGGAGGGAATCAGGACCACTTTAATCCTGAGCAGTAGATAAAAGCAATGTCTGATATATATATATATATATATATACATCTTTTTCAGATCTTTAGTTTCTGAGAGGTACAATTTTGTTCGTATTTATTTAGTGTAGATATGAGGCCAGGATTTTCATTACTAGTAAATGTATTTTTTTGTCTCTAAATGATGCCCTTTGAAGACATGATCAAGTTAAATCCAGGAAGCAAATATTGATGTCATATGGACCAGAAACTATTTCAGATTTCAACTGTAGTTATTAACTTTTAGCTCCCTCTTAATTAGATTATTTTCTTTTGGGGTCAATTTACAAACAGAATCGTAATTTAAAAGCCATATATTTCGTATATAAATTGGGAGAAGACATGAGTAATATTTCCGGTTCAGTATGACTATTTCTTGTCTACTGAAGTAAACGAGCTTTTCTCTCGAACTAGTAGTCACAGTTTAGTATATACTTTATTTGTGGGAATGTGTAAGGCATGGTCTGAAACAAGGATTGAGTCAAGGCATGTCTATATTTGTGATATTTCCTGTGTGGATATTATCTCATTCATTGCCCATACAAGCATTCCATCATTTGAGTCATACTGTATTGAACTATTTTATCGTTTTGTTTTATTGTTTATGGTATTATTCAGATTTGCTTTTGTGTGACTAATCTTCCCACATCTTTAATCAGGGTTGGTGTTATAAAGAAACTGTTTCTGATAATAATGAGATAGAATGAACTGTATGGCTGTTGATGAGATTTAAAACAAGGGCCATCATTGAGGATGGTACAGTATCTATATCGGGCCAGCGCATTTAGCTGCCAGCTTAATGGACTGAGAAAATGGGATTTGGGGCTACAGTTTATCAGCAATCAAACTCTTTCAGCATGTTGTGCGTAACTGGTTAAGCGTAAATGTTTATTACAACGATACCTAATATCATACCCTTCAATATAGTTCAAGGAGCCTTTGATCAAACGTCTCTTACAATTAAGACTAGCTGTTCAAGTTTATGTTTGTCTACTTGGTGTCCTATATATGGTCCTAATATGAGTGACTTTTCTAAATCTAGGATACTTTATTTCTCTTTCAGGAACTAAATGAACTCCCATTTTCTCCAGTGCTTGAATATATTGCCTTAGTAAATCTGCTGGCTTTGAAACTGTTATAGAACTAAAAGGGATGAAAGGAAAACGATCGGGCTAAGACAGGGCACGAACACATGATATGTCGAACCTCCTCTCTTTGAGATTATTTAACATTATTGACAGAATATATGAATGAAAAATCACTGACTCACGGCATACACTGCTAACAGATCTCAGTAGATAAACCACTGTCTGACAAATAAACGCTAGTACTTGTTTGCCCAAAAGTAAGCTAGCAACAAATTTATTGATTGTATAAAACAGTTTAGAAATATAATAGATGTACAGTGTTAGCCGTTTGATACTTGTATCCGTGTATGCCAGCTAAATATCAATAATTAATTTATTTATGTCTTTAAAAGCCAAATTTGGGTGCACAAAGGTGGATGTGTCGTAAAAGAAAACAAAATTACTTAAATAGTGCATTTAAGCATAAAGTAAATAAACCTGGACTGAAATACTGAATATTGATACTGCTGCTGAACACATCTAAAATAAAACATGATCTTCTTATAACAACCATGATTCTATGCAAATGTATATGTATATAAGCATCTAACATAGTCCGGACAGTTATCTGTCTACCTGTCTCATTTTTTCATCTTGCTTATTGATAAATTCAATATGTATTTCGGTATTTAGCAGAAATTATATTCCATGAAAACTACACTGATGCTATTATAAGAAATTAAAAGCAAACAAATAAGTTATTGTGGTAATAATTTTGTTATGGCCTGTACACACGGTAAACAAAACCTTGCTGTATAAATCTTTAGCTTTATGTTCCTTGTATAATCACACCATAAAGGAAGTTGTATAATTTCACATTCTTTTTGGTTACCTCACTGTATTGCATACAAATTTAAAGTTAATTCAACTGTGGCATTGGAGATCCAAGTTTCGCTTCGTCTTACAGTTAAGGTTTATAAACCTTGCTTTACGGAATAAGTCATGTTTTATTTAAAAAATTATAAACATGTAACTTCAAGAAGGACAATGTTACCGAGTTACAGCGTGATACACACGGTGCAAATTGCTTTTGTACAGCATATAAACCCTACCTTGTTGTTATAAACATGTAACTTCAAGGAGGACAATGTTACCGAGTTACAACGTGATACACACGGTGCAAATTGGTTTTATACAGCATATAAACCCTACCTTGTTGTTATAAACATGTAACTTCAAGAAGGACAATGTTACCGAGTTACAGCGTGATACACACGGTGCAAATTGGTTTTATACAGCATATAAACCCTACCTTGTTGTTATAAACATGTAACTTCAAGAAGGACAATGTTACCGAGTTACAGCGTGATACACACGGTGCAAATTGGTTTTATACAGCATATAAACCCTACCTTGTTGTTATAAACATGTAACTTCAAGAAGGACAATGTTACCGAGTTACAGCGTGATACACACGGTGCAAATTGGTTTTATACAGCATATAAACCCTACCTTGTTGTTGTGCACAGACTATTACATTTATTTTCGGTTTCATCCGGGCTTTTGTCTTCATAATACATGATGCAAATATTGGGAACTTGTATGTTTAATACAACAGAACCTCGTAATTGGAACCATGTTGAACAGAATCTTCAATTTATCCAAACCACTTTCACGTCCCCTAAACGTGCACCCTAACTCTCGAGTATCCGAACGGTAATCATTCCTCAAGGAGTTAGAATAAAAGAGGTTCTACTGTAATTTGAAATGATATCTTTTTCTTCTGTGATAAACGTGTTGTAGCCGAATAACGTCAACTACTGTATGATCTAACTCCTGATTAAAACAAGAAGCCCAATTGGCCCTGAGATCGCTCATCTTGCTGAAATCTGCCCAATAGTCAATTGCAAGAGCAGCTGACCCAAGAATGTGGGTTAGTATGACTCCTACTCTCAGAATTGCTTCAAATTTTTTTGATATGTTATAACAACAGTTGTTTGAAGGTGTCTCCTTTATTCTGTCTTCCATCGTATTTCACACAGATCAATATTATTTATACAAAAAAAAAAACCCTGGAAACGTAGCATAGCCATTGTGACCAAAAAAGTAGGTCCTCGCAATCCCAATTTCCTTTTCATGGGTACCAGCATAACTGATAAAGGTGAAAACACACAAGCAACACTGTCTTGGAAACTGAGCTACATGTAAATGCAAAGAATAATAAATATTGACAGAAGTATGAAAAGTACATATATGTCACTTCTACCTGCGGCCGTTTTAAATATGAACACATGCGATACAATGCAGTCCGATATATCTACGTAGTCAACAGTTTCTGGCGTACTTTGCCAAAGGAATTAGGATCGATGGATATCTAACCATAATACTGTGTTTGAACGCTCTATTTTGCAACACGTATCGCCTTAAAAGTTAGCTGCTAACATTCAAAATGAACATTTCCATCAATCGGATTATGAGTCGACCGAGTGTCCGATGCGCAGGCACTATAAAATACATGTATGACCTAAGGAGGATGTCTACTGAGCAGTTATAGTCAATTACATTTGAAGCAAATTATTGTTATTTTCTATGTTGATCACGAGCCTAATTTCTCTCTCTCTCTCTCTCTCTCTCTCTCTCTCTCTCTCTCTCTGTCTGTCTGTCTCTCTCCTTTTTCCCCTTAACGTTGCATGAACAGGAAACGGAAAGGAGACATGATATCATCACTAAAAATAGATTCTTCTCGTGTACACTATTCTTTTGACATTGTCCTAATATAGTCAACCTTTCTTTGGATAGAACTTGAAAGGGACAGTCCAGTATTGTCTTGCACACTATAATCTTTACATTGTCTTGCTGGGTACATAATGATCTTATTATAATCAACCTTTCTTTTATGACGTTTAGAAAGACAGTCCAATAAGAAAGCACTCTTTTACTTGAAGAAATCAAAACTGTCCAAAAATACTCGTATGTAACAAACCAAATCTGGCATCCTCTAATACAATCAGGCAAAACAGGATGTCTCAAGATCAGTATGTTGGAACACTGAAGGTCTTTATAAATATAGATATGATATTGAAATGATACTTATACCACATTATATTTGTGTATTTTGTGAATCCCAAGGTGAATTTGACAATTTATTCATCGTTATACTAACTATAATTCAGTGAGAGAAAAGGTATTTAAGGGTTTGATACTCCAATTAAGTTACGGCATTTGTACATTATAATGATTTAGAAAATAGAACAGTTGAACCAATATTTTAAAAGTTTGTTTGTTGTGTTTTATTGTATGTATATAGAATGAGAGTTGCCCTTCTTAAAGACGTTATATTCTGTTTTGCCTACGTGTCACCCGAGAATTTGACTGTGTATGATAGTTTTGATAAGAATGGTGTTGAAATACAAGAGAATACAAATCTGAAACAGTATCTATCTATCCCGATACAAACCTATTTGTAACAGGCGAGCTGGATTGCCGATAAGGGTCATTACAGGATAATATACCATCAGACATTTTTGAATTCGTTTTTGAAGACAATTCAATCTTTGATTCAGATAACTTCATACAAAAGAGAACTTTTTTTTCTAAATATTATGTAATCAATAACTTTTGGATCTCTTTAATAGAATTTGTAAGGCTTGTGGAATACACATTCTATATTGTAGGTTATATCAACATATGAAGGGTAACTATATGTTTGTCGCGATTATTGGCACAAATCAAGTAAATTATATGATAGCATCTAGTGATATTTCCTTATATTGCTGAATTTGAGGTTCCTAGTAGAGATTATTCAGCCCATTTTACTCTACAGTGTGAGTTTGCCTTTAGAGCAGATGGCTCGTCAATAGACGATGAGGGTGGGGCTTAAGTTTGTTTGGAACTAAAGTAAAAAATATGGATTTTGAGCCAATTCTTAGAGATGTTTTTTGATAGCGTGACCAAATTTGTGTGTGCATATTTAATCATGTTGTTGAAGCCATTACATTAGTTGTGAACGTCTATCATACTTCAGCAAAGTGTATGCTACAAAAAAGTAAGAATAGAACCGAAAAGATTATCAAACCACCTTGGTGGGATGATCAGTGTCAGAGTCTGAAACAGATAAAGCAAGCAGCATTTCAAGATTTTAGGAACATTAGATCGAAATAAGACCTACATAAATATTTAGAAAGCAAACATAGGTTAAAAGAGTGTGTACACTAAAAAAATTATTTCTAAATTCAACTCCAAAAATCAACAAAATAAAGCTTATTGATGCAGAATCCGAACCAATAAATAAAGCTGCTTAACCAATCAATGCCAGGGCCAGTAACATTTTGTCGCCATGGTGACCCAACATGACCTTTCACGCTGTTTGAATGAGCCAATCAAAGTTTCTCTTCCAAACACAGTCACTTATCGATCGATATAAAGGGCACTTTCATTAATGTGGTGGAAATTTTTACACTGTGTTGTTGATGATGTATTTTTGTGGATGCGTACTCATGAAAAACGAGGAAATCTCGGAACTGGCAGTCACGTAGCGGACTGTCGCCCGTGGCTTGCGACGATGTGCCCGAGCGGACTGTCGCCAGTGGCTTGCGACGATGTGCCCGAGCATGCCCTTAGAGATACAAGTCCCATTCTTACAATTTTGTACAACAAAATATCTGCACAGGTAGCCAATGGGGCGAGATCATTATATGTCCCATAAACAAGAGAAGATATATCAATGATTTACAATAACTAAAGAGGCATATGAATAATTCATGTTTTGAGTACGATTTTCTAAAGGAGCTGAACACAGAAATAATTGATGAAACTCATGCTGGATTTCGGAAGAGTTATTCCCCGATCGACAATATTTGTATCTACAAGGAGTAGCTCAAAAATATTTATTAAACAAGGCGGTGGTTTCTACTGCTTCTTTGATCAGGTTAACATGGTGTCTGGCATCAAGGGAAATTGGTTTTAATTTAATTCGAATTGTTGCAGCAACATATACCAATCTTTCGTCATGTGTACAAATATCTCTTTCTTTGAATGTAATATATAAGAACGAGGCAGGGGTGTATTTTGAATCTGATCATCTTTAGACAATATTTCATGAGTTGATGTCCGTGCTGCGAATAAGGCATGGCATATTTGTTATGCAATATGTTTCAGAAATATATTTTCTGCTTTATGCAGACGATGTAGCAAATTGCGCAGAGATGGTCAGAGATATGAAGTCACAATATGATATTGCTTAAATACCAAGAGTTGGGTCCCCTACCTGACTCTTCTGTTAGGTTTGGGTACAAATCCGTAGTCTGCATTGCACCGTGATGCTATTCATGATAAGTCAATAGTGACTGTGTTGTCGGATAGATTTGAGATGTGCGTTTATGCAGAAAATAAGCCATTTTTTATTTTCTATGTTAATGATAGATATACGGACTTCTGATATTTTACTTTTTACAAAAATACTTTTAGTGCTGATGTACTGTATTTCTCTAACCAGGTGGCCAGATGCGTACACGTGCATTTCGCTGCCTCCGTTGATAATCGCAGATCACGTGAAAAGAAGGGGCTTACATTAAATTGAAATGTTGTGTTTTTCTCAATATATTTTAGGAATCTATTTATCTTTTTTTTCTCTATATAGGAGATCGGCAGAACGCCTCAAAGTGCGCTTCACTATGTCCACACTCGGCCGCTTTTCGATCTTTTACGATGTAACCCAAACTGAGTAAGTGCAACTGCTAAAATAACAAAATTAATTCTAATCTCATTTTAAAGGAGATAAGAATAATTTACAGTGAAAATATAAACATATATGATACTATCCATGAATAATAACCTCATAAGTTTCTTTTTAATCGGACTGATAGTATAGGGGCATATGGAATTCCCTATTGTAATGCTAGCGACCGAAGGTAGAGTTGTCGTTACAGCCCGAGAAAAGGCTCAGAGGTTTATATTGTATTTTCTAAGAAAAGTAATCCTGCAATTGTCTACTGACTGTTTTAGAAGAATTTTGTTATAAATCAGGCATGCGCAACAATCTTGACAAAACTAAAATAATTACTTTTCTAAATGGAAACTTTCTGCGACCGAGTGAAAGATGATATTACCGTGGGAATCTTGTGGAAGCTATTTTTAAATAAGTATTTGGGTTTGTTTCAAACCTCCATATTGAACTGAACTATGGCTAAAATATGTATGGCAATACAAACAATGAAGTCAATTATTTCAGTCCATAAAATACAGTATAAATTAGGATCTATTTCCCTCATAGATTCTTGTAAAGTGTTTGACACTACTGTACCAACAATCTTAACCCGTAGAGCAGGAATATGGGAATACGAGTATGCGCCTGAAATTGAACGCGTTCATAATTATATTTGTACTAAAATAATGAAATTGCCATGCAATACATCCTGTAGTATGGTTCGAAGTTATTGTGGGCGATATCCACTTCTTTTTATGCGATAAAATGTGTGAAGTATTGGGTAAAATATGAGGTTAGATAGAACAAGGTGAGATATCCAGAACTGTACTAGTCTTATATTATATTGAAAAGACTGCATAGTATTGGTACTAGTGTTATATTATATTGAAAAGACAGCATAGTATTGGTAGACTCAACTGTACTAGTGTTATATTATATTGAAAAGACTGCATAGTATTGGTAGTGTTATATTATATTGAAAAGACTGCATAGTATTGGTAGTGTTATATTATATTGAAAAGACTGCATAGTATTGGTACTAGTGTTATATTATATTGAAAAGACTGCATAGTATTGGTAGTGTTATATTATATTGAAAAGACTGCATAGTATTGGTAGTGTTATATTATATTGAAAAGACTGCATAGTATTGGTAGACTCAACTGCATAGTATTGGTAGACTCAACTGGGCAAGTATATTAAACATTTATGATTTAAATATCGATATGGCTACGTTTGGATTGATCAAGATCCATCTGATATGGATTTGGTTTTATTAGACTTTAAACAACATCGAGAAATGTAAAACTATCAAACTACGTGACAGAATCTATTAAGGCATCCTAAGATAGATATATATATATATATATATATATATATATATATATATATATATATATATATATATATATATATATATATAATATCAATTACAAACAGAATGATAGCTCAAAATTGGATTCCAGGATAAATACACAGAAGATTTATCTCAGAAAAAATGTTTCTCTCATAAGCTTATGATACACACCAGTAGACATATGAACATCCATATAAATCAACGAGTATGGCCTTGGTGTGATAGTGACCTAATTAAAGATGAATTTCATATGGTAATGCATTATCCTCCCGATGACGAGTATATCCTTTATGCGATAGTGACCTAATTGAAGATGAATTCCATATGGTAATGCTTTATTCTGCCTATGAGAAGTATGTACTTTGTATGATAGTGACCTAATTGAATTCCATATTGTAATGATTTATCCTGCCTATTATGAGTATGTCCTTTGTGTGATAGTGACCTAATTGAAGATGAATTCCATATGGTAATGCTTTATCCTTCCTATGATGAGTATGTCCTTTGTGTGATAGTGACCTAATTGAAGATGAATTCCGTATGGTAATGCTTTTATCCTGCCTATGATGAGTATATCCTTTGTGCGATAGTGACCTAATTGAAGAGGAATTCTGGATGGTAATCCTTTATCCTGACTATGATAATTTTCAACATAAACATTAACCTAATCAATATGCCCAGTAACCAAGCTTTGAAAAGCTGTATTCGTTACTACAATCGAAACTCCAACGTGTTATTTGTAATCTTGCAATATTTGTGTATGGTGCGTTTATTACAAGGGAAATTTTTTGTCAAAATAAGAATTGCAGTGTAAGGATACAGAACTAGCTTCCTTACAATATTGTATGGAATTATATGAATAAGTGCGGTCTTGAAATGATGACAAACCATCTATATATGTTATGCATCATACGCCGATGGCCTTGAATTACTCAATAAACATTTTTGCCCTTGCTTTGTCGTTTCATATTTTTCCTGTGTTGTGTTTGTTTGATGAAGTTGAAAACAGTAAATATTGAAGCACAGAGGGAAAGGCGGACGACGGACGGACGATGCACTCCGGACGCATAACTATACCATAAACTCACTAAGCCTTAAGGCTAGGTGAGCTAAAGAAAAGCAGCAACATCTACAAGACAAGTAGTTTTTCTATAATATATACCTTACTCTCTGTATTCTATTTTTACTATAATTTACACACGTTTGAAAAAATAACATCGAGAAGTCTTGGCTTCCTTTCTCTGTCCGTCCGTCTGCGCATCTCAGTACATGTGGAACTGACGATTTTACCTTTAGTCAACCTTCCAAAAGTTTGATTTTACCTTTACTCAGCTTTTCACAAGTTCGAAATTTATTTTCGCTAATGTTTATAACAATTACCTAACAAAGAAAAAAGAACCGGAGGATTATTCCCAATATTATCTGGGTTTTTTTAAAATCACAAATGATAGTATAGCGTTTACAACAAAGGCCCGATTTCAAAACTGAATAAGAAGTTTAACTTTTATGTTGATATCAAGGTAGATCGCCAAAATGCAATCTTAGATCACCGTCCATGTCTCGTCTTTCAACACGGCATGACCTATATCGTTTATCTCAACATGGGATCTTTAAAATCGGCAGATGCATACCTGATTTAGTCACCGTTAGATAGAACTCGCTCCCCTGTCTTTGTTTGCTTGTCAATGTAGGTAGGGACCACACATTTACATTGCACTGTGATTCCCCCATTCATAAATTCCCGATTCATTCATAGTTCCTCATCGAGTGTCATTATGTAGATTTATAGATAAAAGCTCGCCCGGTGACGATTCTACAACATTTAATGTACTTAACCTTATGTATCGTCATACGCCTTGTGTATTGACGCTATAGATATATCTAAAGAGCTACAAATGAAGGGTATAATTTCATTACGAATTAGAAGAGATTTGGTTTTATGGATGCCAAAATTATATTTGGTCTGTATTCATAACAACCATTGTAAATACGGAGTAAATATCAAAATTACTCTTTAGTCAGTTGTAGAAGAATTTTCCATGGGGCCATGTTAATATTGTGACCGCTGGAACTAAAACGGAACAATCATTGAAGACTGCAATCTAAAAATCGATTTAAAATCAATAAATTCCGGGTAAAGAAGTTCTGGTAAAGAGTAATTTTGACTGAGATTGAAATTGAGATTATATACAATGAGTTCAATGGTGTAGATAACCCGGCATACCTTCATATATTTCCACCCCGTTTTCTTAAAAAGAGGGACTTGTTTTCTTGGCCGAAATATGATTCCTTTAGAAAATTTGGTCCTGGACGTGAAACCGACAGGCCTAGGAAGCCCAGGAAGCCACCAAAACATCAGGCATGTTTGAGTATCAGTACATATGAATCAAGAGAATCTGCAGTAGATACACACAGGGAAGAGCTGCTAAGCAACGATGACTTTGAAATGTTTCTGGTTTCAATGCAGGGTTCATTCGAGGTCAAAGAAGCCGTGCGAGCAGCGAAACTCAAATAGCGGGATCTTTGAGATTTATATTCCCACAGTGTCCTCAAATCATAATCACTTTTGCAAGAGGAACCAGGGCCCGCATTTTGCTCTGACGGATACTAAGTCCGCCAAGTCCGCAAAATCAGACTATCCCATTCAGATCATGAGTAATATCCGTGTTGATGTGCGACGTCTAAACGATCGATTCGACCGCTTCGAAAGTACAATTGAATAACTGAAAAATCAAGTGAAGAATTAGAGGCACTCAATAAAAGCTTACAAGAAAAGTGACCAATCTTACTGAATCGGTGTTAAGTTTAGAAGTAAAGCTTCAGACAAACGAAAATAAGACTGAGAATCAAGAGGCCCAATCTCGCCGAGACAGCTTAATCTTCCATGGTATGCCAGAGATCAAGGGTGAAAATTGCAATGACACTGAAAGCGCATTTAGAGAATATATAACGCACACTTTGGATTTAGATGAACCGAAAATTGCAACTGAACGCTCAAAGAAGAGTCTGAGGCCTGCAATTGTTAAATTTTCTCATTTTAAAGACAGGGAAGCAGCTTTTAAAAATTGAAATGAATAAGACAGCCAGAGAAAAAGTATATGAAATGACAATGGATGTTCTGGCCTTCCAGAGGTAGCCAAACCGTATATCTGTGTTTCTGAAGACTTTCCAGAAAGAGTACGCCAGGCACGAACATATCTGTATTCTTTCTGCATCCAGGCGCTCAGTGATGGCAAAGCAGTCTCCTTGAAATATTACAGACTTGCTATAAATAAACCTAAATATATGTTCAATGAGGCGCTGCATTATATTGTATGTATAAATAATAAGTAGGGTTTGACCGAGGCCAATTTTCACATGTGGTATATTACGTACATAATAATATTGAAATTAAGCTTTGTGTCTGGAATATTTCAGGTTTGACAAGAACATTATCTGGTGAACAATCTAATGTGGATTGTATTGATATGACTAGAATTTTGCATTTTTTTTTTTTTTTTTTTTTTTTTTTTTTTTTAAATATAATTTTTTTTGTATTATTGTACTGGTCAAGACTTGGGGTCATGATAATATTTATATAAATGCTATTATGTGTTTCATAAATGTCAGAGATAAAGAAGTTAATGCAAAACATTATTCTGGAGGTTTGGCTGTGTATATAAAACAAACAAGTAATGCATACTTTCAACATTTATCAACCTGAGAGCAAATAAAAAAATATTGCACTCATCAATGCATGAAGATGACGTGTTGACCATTACTGAAAACGAATTAACCCATTATAGACATATATTACAGGTGAGATTTTAATGCTCGTACCTCCACAAAACCTGAGTTGATTAGTTTATTATACATTATGGTAATAATATCATTGATAAGGATATAGCCAATATCGAAGATGTAGATACGGGGGGAAGGGGGTCTAACTTGGACAGACAAGGGTTAAATCACTATGGTGAGAATTCGTTGAAATATTATCAGTTATCTGGAAAGAGGATTGTAAACATGTAGATGTCGGGATAATAATGGCATTGGAAACTTTACATGTATGCAGGAAATCTCCGCTATACCTATAACATGCTTGTTGATGCAAATAATCAATTTCATGATCCGTAATAGGATTGAATCCATTCAGCAACCAATAATGTTTCATTTGGGTTGAGCTGATTCCATTTCCCTCAAAGCTGAAAATAATGACAATATTACTCCAAGACCTAGATGTATTTGGAATGAAGCAGAAAGAAACATATTTATCCAAAAACATCAGCTCTACACTTTCAGAAAAATCTCATAGCATATTCACTATGTTCATATCGTTTTCTTCATTTTTTTATGGAGAGTATTTGTGAATCAGCACAGACAATGAGGATAGATCAAAATAATATCAATAAAAGAGGTGATCGGGTTTCAATCACCAAACAACCCTGGTATGATGCAGAATGTAAATCAATAAAGCACCGGATACACTTAAAAGCTCCAGAATCAATAATACAGTGGAAAACTTGGCTTTATACAAAAGACCTTAGAAATAAGTATAAAAACATAGTCAGGCACAAAAAAACTTATACAAAACAAAGGAAAAGTCAATCTTGAAAAAGCGCTATTAGAGAAAGAGTTGAAACGTTTCTAGGAACTTATAAAACGTTCAAAACCCACGTCGAGTGGAAAGCATGGTACCAGTACTTTTCAGAGCTATTTGAGATACATTGTGAGGTGAATCCAAATTTCAGGTTAAACGATACAACCGACACTCTCCGTACAAATTTAGACGGTACAGTAACTGAAGAAGTACAAAGCATTAGAAAAAGTCTCAAATCTGGAAAATCTGGTGGTATTGATGAACTTTCGAGTATTTTAAGGCAACAGGAAATATCACGGTAACTATTTTAGTGTCTATTTTCAATAAATTATCTGATCTCGGAGACATTCCGAAGTCATGGACAGCAGCCGTTATTACACCATTCACAAAAAGGGAATTTCAATATCCCGAAAATTGGAGAGGGATTATCTTTTTACAAGTTCTCAGCAAAATATTTATTCTATTGTGAATGAAAGATTTGTTAATTGAGTCAATGAAAATACTATTCTGGGTGAAGAACAAGCTAGTTTTAGACGTGGATGCGTGGATACTCTACTGTGGGTAATATATTTATTCTAAGCATTTTGGTATGTAAATATTTGATGAAACAAATATGTAGATATTATGCTCTTTTTGTTGATTATGAAAAGCATTTGACCCTATTGATTGGAGCCTACCTTAACATAAATTTGTAAATGAAAAAATAAGCAATAAAATGCTTGCGATATTGAAAGCAATATATGCAAATGTCGAAACTTGTGTGACAACGCCAAATGGCTTGACAGAAACATTTAACTATCCGATCGGGATAACATTAGAATATGCTCAATTATTGCCGCTGATGCGTGTAGATAATTTGGTTGCCTTTGCGGAAACTGTTATTCAGCTTTAAAGAATACCAAATATATTAATGCAGCGTCTAGAAATTAAAGATAAACCTGGTGAAGACAAAAACCAAAATCATAGGTATATTTGAGAGGCAATGAAAGTTGACCGTTTGGTGATTGCCCGACAATGACGTCATCTTATAATAAATGTCTTGATTGTGTATTTTCTTCTAAAAACTCGTAGTATATGTGTCAAAAAACTTAGCAGCACAAGCAGCAAAGTCACTCTATGGTCTGAAGACTAGAATAAATCGTTTTGATAAACTATCTACAAAAACTCTATTTCAAATATTTGGCACTAAAAAAGCGCCAATTTGGAATTATGAATCAGAAGTTTGGAGTTTTTATACAACAAATGACATAGAGACTGTACAGACATATGCATAATTTTGTAAATATATTAAATATATCACTAGTACTCACACTCGGTTCCGATCTTCGTATATAAAAATTCTAAATCCCCGCTAAAAGATGTATGAAATCCGAATTATCTCCCTTTGTTTTTACATATGACCACGTTCACAAAAATACATGAAAACAAAAGAAGAAAAAAAGTTTTCATTTTATTTTGAGTAATGAATGTATAGATTTGTAAATAAAGAAAGATTGTACTTTTTATTATTTTTTATGAAACATTTCGGATCTGAATTCCGCAGCGTACAAACGCGACTTTGTTCTTGGAAATGGAGTCACACTGAACTGTCTCATGTTGTTTCAACAGTGATTTCTTCTGGCAGACGGATGATTAGCAATCATTCTTTTAGGTAGGACTTTAAAAAATATATTTTTATTCTTCATCCCCATCCAATTAGAATATTGGTTGCTAAAATGCTAAAATGTCCATTATATTATATTATATTATATTATATATATATATATATATATATATATATATATATATATATATATATATATATATATATATATATATATATATATATATATATGAGTTTTTTGCATTTTATCTCCGATATTCTGACATTTTCTTACTCTAGTAATATAATTTCAGTGGTCTGTGGAATACATATATAAGTATAAGTTGACTTTGTACATAACACGATAATTTTTGAGACTTTGGGTTGCACATCCTAATCAAAACTAACATGGAGTCTTCCCCTCCCCCACCCTGTTGAAGTCACGTGGTGAAGATAAACATATGAATAAAAGCAAAGTTCCACCAATATTTCAGTCCTGAGCTCGATGTTCAGGCCTTAGCAGTGTTATTGATTCAAGGTTGAATATCTCTTTTCCTGTCGATTTGAATAGTTGTCTTTGAAATGAGAATCTAAAATGGAAATTTTAAATTCCCCGCCGCTTAATTACATGTTTTGTTGAAAAGAACTATCCACGGATGGTTGAAACATTGTTACCTATCACAGACGGTAAAGCACATTTTGTATTGGAACAAAAGGCATAGCTTTTTCGGGCTATATATTTGTCAACCAATTAAGAAAGATAAATGGTCTTTTGCTTCTGTTGTAAATTAAGGGTAATTAAAATGAAAGGAATTTCTTTGTTGTGGTATAAAAACGAGGTGTTTAAACACTTTAAAATGTATCATGTTGTCATCGTCCTAGGGACAATTATTAAATTTCAAGCTTTAGTGATATGATCTGGGAAATTCTTGCCATCGATCACTCAAAAGTACTTCCAAACAAAACTCAGGACTTTTAATCCTTTCAAAATTCAATAGCAATTTACCTACTGGAGAGCAATGGGAACAGATCAAACGAAACACCGATTTGAGCTACTCCGTCATTTAAGCTAATTAGGCCTATGACGTACAATTAGGGGTTGGAATCTTTTTCGTTTATTTGTCATTACTTTCCCACAATTGGTCTATAATTGAATATTTCGGAGTTTGGAACACGATTAGAGGATCATTGAACATAAATTACAGCCAAGTACTCTATCATGTAACCATTGAGGCAGCCCCAACTGACTAAGCAAGGGGTTATGTCTTTTGCCTTTGCCCATGTGACCAGAAGAAAGACCTTGAAAGACATGCTTTGAAGAATTTGTTTATCTACTGTACCTGGTGCGTTACTTCAGCTTAGTTTATATTTTGTAACAGAAAGGTTAAAATTTATATCCGCCTCACAGCGATAAATTTCGCCAGCGGAGACAAATATATAGTCACAGTGTTTTTATTAATCATTAGGAACCGTAAGAAGCAGGGAGGGAGGGGGAGAGAGAGAGAGAGAGAGAGAGAGTCCTCACGATTTGGTTGTGAATAAATTGCACATGTGATGAAGTAGATTTTATCAGTACATTTTGATGTGTGAGTTGTATTTTACCTTGTTTATTGATTCTAAATTGTGAAAAAAATAACTTTTATTTCTGCAAATTCATTACCGTAAAAAATACACACCTAAAGTCATCTTAGGTGGTGTTAAAGGCCGAGTAGAATTGAATTATCAATCAAAATATTTGAGGAAATTGTATACATTCACAGATAATTTGAAAAAGAAACCCTTTAAAAAGCTCACGATAAAAAGAATTTTTATCTTAGCCAGTGTAAGGTCATTTATTTCCCGTTTATAGTGGACTTTAAAACATATGTGATATGGGTGTTACTTAGTTAGTATCAACTACTTGCAAAAGAGGTTATTGATAAAAAGTACAATTCTCATATCCTCACGTTAAATTCGACTCTGTGATGGTTATCAGGAGAGTACAAACCTATAACTCAAACTTATACAGGTGTTTTTCAGTAAGAGACTGTCTGATAATGTCTTTATCCAGAACTTTATTAAAATTAGAGTGCCAAGAGAATTTTTTTCCAATATCTTAAATGATAATGCAACATAATTAGAATCCTACGAAAACACATTTGTACCAAGTTGAGTCATTCAGAAAATAATATTCGCAATATTTTTTTAAATATTTGCAATGCTATTGCGATTATACGCAATGCTTTTGCGAATATTTCCAAAATGGACAATAGTTGCAAAAAATATTGTGAATATATGAAATAATATTGCCAATATTCGCAATACGTTTGAGAATATCCACAAATCTTATTGGTAGAGATTTAGCCAGGTAGATAGGTAAGTAGGTAGATAGGTAGGTGTGTTTGTTTGTATTGATATGTCCCTGTATGCAAATGTGTCCGTCCGTCCGTCTGTTTAAATGAATGTATGCTAGTCTATCAAAACTTGATGCATTATCTTATTCTGTCTGTTTGTCTGTTTGTCTGTCTGCCGGTCTGTCTGTCTGTGTTTATGTATGTATTTATGTATGTATGTATGTATGTATGTATGTATGTATGTATGTATGTATGTATGTATGTATGTATGTATGTATGTATGTATGTATGTATCTATGTATCTATGTATGTATGTATGTATGAATGTGTGTATGTATGTATGTATGTATGTATGTATGTATGTATGTATGTATGTATGTATGTATGTACTGTCTGTCTGTATTTATGTGTTTATGTATGTATGTATGTATGTATGTATGTATGTATGTATGTATGTATGTATGTATGTATGTATGTATGCGGGAGTTGAAATTCGGAATTTTTTTTCACTCATCAAGAGAATCATCATAATAGCATCTTTACTAATCGTGCCTAAATTTCACTCATCCGCTCACTTTCATATTTCTCCGAATACTAGTAGTTAGGGGGGAGTGTTGAGAGCCAAACGGGAACTCCATGTATTTTGAGGCCTAGGAATATAGAGCCAAAATTTATAGAGCCAAAGGGGACACTTGAGAGCCAAACGGGAAATTAACATTGGGGGCCTATTCAGAGCCAAACGGAAGTTTTTAACGTGGTGGGAGTTGTTTGAGTTTAGGATAAAGGGAGGAGGGTTCGCTTTAGGATTCCAATGTTCTTTTATTGGAATCCTCCATCATCCAAGGAAGTTTTTAACGTGGTGGGAGTTGTTTGAGTTTAGGATAAAGGGAGGAGGGTTCGCTTTAGGATTCCAATGTTCTTTTATTGGAATCCTCCATCATCCAGTACGATTTGATGGGAATTTTCCTTTTTCCTCTCCTTCTCCTTCTCCTTTTTCTTTCTAAGTCATGGAGGAGGGGCCATACCACCTCTAAATGCACTTTAACTTGTCTGATGATTTCGACGTTGTTCATCTTGGTTGAATAAAAAAACTAGATAGCTTAACCGGTGAAGACGTGGTTTTTAATATATTAGAAGTTCGGACGTGAAGGAAAAACATCCCTTTCACCTAAAAGAAACTACTTTTGATAAAAAACCATTAGATCGATAGAAAGAGAGAGAAAGATTGTGCGTGCATCTCTACTCTAAAACAAAATAACACAAAAAAAACATTAGATCGATAGAAAGAGAGAGAGAAAGGTTATATTCATTATTTTTTTTCAAATTCAATAAAAAATAGAGGGAAAAAAAATGGTTTTTAACTTTTTTTAGATCGATAGAAAGAAAGAGAAAGAACATATTCATTATTTTTTTCAAATTCAATAAAAAACTACACAACACCTTTTTTTTTCAACAAAACACAAAATTGTTTATTCAACAAGAACTATTCCAGCATTAAAAAAATTAACTATTCAACCATAAATTTTTCAAACAGGAACATATTCACAAGGTTGACAACGTTGGGAAGGTAAAGTAAATGTCAAACTTTCTACATCGACATCATCATTTTGATGTACACTACGATGGTGAGCTAAAGACAAGAGATAACCATAACGTTGACAAAACCATTGTTGTACTTTAGCATCGTTTCTAACATAGTCACTATCAAAATAAGTTAGAAAATGTTCTAAGGAATATCCAAGACTTCATAATGAACACAATGTTGTCCACACACCATAGAATCAGATCCTTGTAGTCTCACATTATTGAATCGAGTTGAGACGGCATTTCTTCTCATAAACTCGATGATGTCTTTTTCCAAAGGAGGTAATCCATAAGAATCAAAATATTCCACACCACCTTTGTGATCGTTCGGAAAGTACACGGCAATCCAATGGGTTCCTGGTAGATGACTGTCGTCAGTATTGATGACATAAGCATGAACGTGTTTTGGTTTACGATGAGGTAGTTCATCTTTAGCACATACCACAGGATTCCAAGAAGAAGTATAGGAACTACGATTCAATAAGTAATGAAGTTCCCTGGTATCCATTTTTTTCTTCTTTTTTTTTGTCTTCAACAATGGAAATAACTCACTATCAATTCACACCTGACTTTATGCTTGAATTGTTCTGTCTTGTAATTCCAAGAATATTCACGTCTGATAGGTTCTGCACTCTGATGAATGAGTCCTTCGATCCGTTTGATCTCCAGAGAAGTAAGTGGAGGAAAAGAAGAAGTCTGCAAGACTTTATACCACTGTGTCAACACGTGTTCATCTGAGAGTTGTGTCCAGGCCGTTTCCAAATATTCATCCAATTGTTCTTCGCCTGTCAACATCATACATTTGTCGTGTTGTATCTGACTGGGATGATCGTTTTGACATCCATAACATTGTTCTTTAATCAGACTGTTAATGATTGGACTCAATTCCTGAGCATAACAGGTCACTAACTGTTTTTCGTGTTCTGGCCATCGACAAACCATAAATCCAGTAAACACAGGAACGGAATGGTTTTCTTCTTCTTCTTCTTCTTTTTCTTCTTCTTCTTCTTCTTCTTCTTCTATTTGAGGTACTGAATGAATGACTTCGTCATTATCATTATCCTTTGTGGTAGTTGGTGACTGGTGAATCACTTCACAAAATCCCTCATCTACTATCTCCATAGGTTCGACGTTCTGCATCTTTGTTTTTTTCTTCTAATTGTCTACAATGACTTCTCTCAAACTGTTGATCTCTAGAGTGTTATCAAATTCTGCATACAATATGACGTTCACTGTCTGGGTTAGAGCTTGACCAAACTGAAGTTCCACACGAAGAGGGCCTGATTTTATAGGGTGGAAATGTCCTTCATCGCTGCCTTGGTCCGGAGTGAAATCAAATCCCCACAAGGCATACCCTCCTGCATAATCCTCGTACGTAATGCCGTGGCTACTGTCGCGGCCTAACTGTCCTGTGGCTTCATACAGGGTCAAGTAAGATCGTAAGTAATTTCTCTCGCCACCAAAGTCAGGTTCAAAAGGTCTGGTACACAAGGTCTTGCCATCTCGACTGACATCTATCTTGGTGACGTTAAAGTGCTGAAACTGGAATGGATTTTCACCGATGGCTCCGTTGAAGGCTGCATTAGAAACCATACCAATGATCAAACGTTTAGGGAGCTGTCCTTGGAAGATGTGATCTTCGACTATGGATCGGAGTCCAGCGGCTGCAGTAAAGGTTTTCACTTCCACGCGTCTAAGAGGATACTTTGCAGTGGTTCTGCTCAAGGTTTGACTGATGTCGTTAGCTACTTTGGGTAAGACTTCTACACGTCGCACATAAAGTTTGGCTTGTTGAATGATGGTTTTCCACTCGTTAGAAAAAGCTATCAAATGGAAAGCGGCACTACTGCGATTTAGTCTCAGACGTACATCTACTCCGTTCAACAAATACTTGTCTTGCAACCACATGTCCAAATGCAAACGATCCATCAGTTCTAAACTGTTCCCTCTGATTTTCTTTCGGCGTTCGTTAAATCCTACATTATGAGGATCTGCTGGAATTATTTTATGAGCAGCAGCATCAGTCTGGTCAATCCTCGCCCCTGCTGACGGGGTTATGTCGTTGAAGGCACCCGCGGTATCAGGTTTCCAGACCACCGAAGCATCCAGATGAGTGTTCTTGGCATCTTTTCCGTACGACAAGAGATTTTCCAAATAAGCACGGTAAGGGTAAGTATCCAAACTGCTGCTGATCAGTTTGTTATTCAAGTACAAATCTACTCCACTGAACAAAGAATGAAAGAAATTATTGACGGGAGCTACTAGGGAAGCTTCCACAGGAAGGCTGTTGTCACTTTTTTGTACTAGCAGTTTCAGGTACAAGTAACTGTTATTCAGATCGATGTAATCTTCGGTTTGTCCTTTGATATCAAATTCGATAGGAGCTGAATCCGTCAAAGACGATACAGGATGAAATTCCACCCATTGGGATTCTTGCATTGTCATCATGGTGGGACTGGTGGGACACATAAAAAACAGATCTAGTTCGGACTTGGTACATTCGCAAGAATCTCGGTGCATCATTTTTTTCAATGGATTAGTAATCAAATACGTCTAATTCTCTACCAGTTCTTCTTCTTTTCTTATTTTTTCTGGAAGTACTACTGCCGTGTGTTCTTTTATGAACTTTGAAAGGATTTTGAGGTCGTCGTCTCTTTCTACCTTGTCCTTGCTGCTGTGAAGTAATGCCAGAGTCTGAAGCGTGAAGCGTATTTATAGGATTTTCTCGGAGACCTAAAAGATCTTTACCAGTAGTCATCAACACATTTTTGCCTGCTCTCAAAAAGGCTTCTTTTGGATTTTGTTTGTCGATGAGGACGTTTTGCAAAAATTCTTTTCCTTGTGTCAAAGCGGCATCTTTTAAGGCATGAAATCCTCGAGACACCATCGGTTTCAAAATAGGAGCTACCGTCCTAAAGGCTGATTTTAACATATCTCCTAAACCATGTCCTCGTTGTCGAGCCACTCCTTGGTACACTGGATACATTTTTTTGAGGAATGTTAGAGAACTTGTTTTTTTTTTCGAAAATGTAGTTTCACCGTGACTTTTCCTTGGTCAATGAATGGTACACTTTGTCCTAAATCTCCTTTTATACTAATCTGGACACTGTCAAAATACGATTTACTGACTGGAAGATAATGAGGATGTACAAATTCACGGTGAACGTGAAAGGTGTTGCCACCAATACTAGAATTACTAGTGGTAGTACTTCCACCCTCTTCGTCCACAGTAACACTAGAACCACCACCACCACCAATATCCAATTTGAAAGGTATGACTCTCAGTAACGGAGCAGAGGTGTGTCCCACCACGTTGTACTCCACCACATCGGAGTAGACAAACATTAAATTCAGTCCACCATTCAATTCGATAGGATGTTTAAATTTATGTCCAAATTCTACGTTGGTTCCAAACTCTAAATCACTTTCAGCGGTAAAATCTTTATTTCCACCCAAAATACCAAACAATCCAGAGCAAAATTCAATGGTCAAGTATTTTCTCTCTTCCAAAGGTAAACCTTTATCTTTCTCAGTAAGGAGTTGCCCTCTCTCTTTGAAAAATTGGACAATTAAACGTCGTGCCAAAGCATGGTAAGCAATTCTTACAAATTTATCGGCTGCTGATATGGCATTTTGAAATTGGCGTGCAAACTGGGTTCTAATGGTGTCCACCAAATGTTCAGGACTAAAATAATACCCTGTAGGAATTCTCAGGGTAATCTGAGAATAGACAATAGGACTAGTAGATTTAGGATCTGGTACTAACTTTTTGAATGATCCTTTCATGTCTGGATCTTCAGGGTTTTCTTTCCAGATTTCAGGATCATTATTTACCAAGTGATCATGTATTTTTTTGTTCAAGATTTGTACAACCATAGTGTTTTGAGTTTTGTTGATGTTTATGATTTGCGTAGGATGAATGATTTCTACCAAACCCACTTCCCAATGAGTATCGTGATCCAATTGAATGGCTTGAGGTAATTTGGCCGTGAAACAACATAAGCTGTTGTTGGGAAACACATCCATGGAACTGTCACTAGGTAACGTTAAATAAAATTGGTCATTCATAGTTCCAAAGTGGTGGTTCTGGTGTCCGAGGAGTCACTCAAGTGAACAGAAGAAGAAGGATGTTCAAAAGGTTCCAAAAGAGGACTGGTATTTTGGTGGTGGTGGTAACTGGACGAAGAAGAAGAAGATGGACTGGCGTTGTTGTGGTGACTGTTGTCGGTCGTGGTCGTAAATTTCAAAGAGGGACTCGGTAAAAGATAACCGATGCAACTGCTCAGTAAAATGGTCCACAATTGTTTGTCTCCTTGTTGTAAACTCAAATTGGCAATGGCTGCTCCGATGACACAATACACTACAAAGATTTGGCAGAAAAAGACGATTTGATTTTTAGGCACACGTTCTCCACACCACACCCAAAGCGGTTGTTTTTGTAATTCTTGAAGAGAAGAAGAACTCTGTGAAGGAGTCGTTGAAGTCGTCTGGTTGGCTACTGTGTTGAATGGCATGTTGTGAGTTTACTTCTTTTTCTTTTTATAGTCGACGACTTGAGAAGCTGCAATCCAAGAATCAAAACTAGGGGGATATCCTTTCCAACGTACTTTGACTTCTTCTATTCGACGTTTACCAACTTTGCGTGTTCTTTGTTCGAGAATGCTTTCGATGTCGTACAAGGTATCTTCTTTTTTAGTCACTCGTTGTAACTCAGGCAAGTAAAATGTTCCTTTGAGTACTTCACCGTGCATGTCTTCCAATTTATAGACGGGAGGATCACGTCCACGGACGGGGGTAGTGACACGAAACAATTCGGTAGTCCAGTTAGGTAAATAACCTTTGTCAAAAGTTCGTTTCGTTTTTCCGATACGAACCCAATCTCCCGTCTTTAACTCCAACAAGGGTGTCTTTTTCTTTTTCTGCGGGGGTGAACAAAATAATTTATCAAACACGGCCACTTCGTTTTCAGGGCTGACCTCTTCGGGGGTACATCCAATGCTACGATGGTACGATTGATTGTACGCTTTGACCAAACGAGGTAACACGTCGATGTACTTGAGAGTATGTTGATGTGTAAAATATTTCCACATGCGTTCTTTCAAAGTTCTTTGAAAACGTTCCACAATACTGGCTTTGGTTTCAGGATTTTCGGTCGTAAAAAAATGAATGTGTCTTTGTTTCAATTCTTTTTGAAAAGCTTGGTTTAGAAATTCGGTGCCTTTGTCCGTTTGCCATCGTAAAGGTTGGCGTCCACTTTGTTTCAAGACCAATTTCAAGGCTCGTACCAATTCGGTACTGCTTTTAGAAGTCAAAGGCACGACCCAAGCAAATTTGGAAAACACATCGATGACACAAAACAAATATTTGTGACCACGATTGTAAGTGGCTAAATGAGAGACGTCTGATTAATCGGATTGCCATTGATGATCGATCCCTTCCACTTGAGTGGTACTTCTAGAAAATTTACGTCGAATGGGTTTGTGTAACGTGTACGTCGATTGTTCTTGTAACCATCGTCGTACTTCGGGTAAACGTACACTTTTCAATTGACTTTTAGCAGCTTGATATAATTTTTGAACTCCTCCGTAACCAGCAGCATGACCAGGATTGTAATAAATGGTGGCTAACAGTTTCTCCATGATGATGATGATGATTTCCACAAGAATAAGTTAACCAAGTTCCAATACTCTTTTCTTCGTGAGGTATCTTTTTGGATTGTTGTTGTTTAGGTGTCCGACGTGCTACTGGGGTAAAGGAGGGAGTTTGATCAGGGGTCATCGGTTCTGTTTTGACTTCTTTCTTTACTTCTTTCTTTTTCTCTTCTGAGGGTAAAGGGGTAGACCTTTTCTTTTTTATCAAATCCGGTGTGGCTAACTTTTTTATTTTTTTAAGAGGTGGAGTTAGTAAAAACTCTTCTTCTTCCTCTTCTTTTTCTTCTTCTTCTTCTTCTTTTTTTTCTTTTTTGATGGTCACTTTAGGTTCGCTTTTCATCAGAGCCTTAAAATCTCTCAAAGTGGGTGAAGCTGTTTCGTCGACTGCTTTTTGGCGAAAGAGTTGTAGACGTTGTAAAAGTTGACCGTACCGTTGGGATTTTTCTGTTTCGGACACATTGTTTTGTTCCATCAGGGATTGTATTTCTTGTTGTAACTGAGACATTTCGTTAAGATTAGGATTGGGTGGTAAATGAGGTATTCGTTGTTCGTTCCAACGATGAAATTCCATCCATCGTTTGTAAGGTACTAAAGTCAGTTTTCGTCCTTCCATTTCATCCAAAGGTACCAAAAAGGTGTGGTCTTTTCAGAGAAGGGTGGTCCTTTTTATCTTCTTTTTTTATCGCATGACCCCTCCTAAAAGTGGTCCAGCAATCGTTCCTAACAAAGGAGCGGCTATTTTTAACAGCGGTCCTAACAACATAGGTAGAAATCCTCCTCGTTGTACCAACATTTTTTTCTTTTGTTGAAGAGGTATTTTCTTTTTGACCATTTGACGAAGAACATTCCGATGTTTCCCTAATTTTTGTTTCTGTATCTTGGACAAAGGTACCGTTCCTTTCAACACGTTCAAACAACATTCACACACGGTATCGATGATTTCTTTAGGAGCTGTTTGAATGAGTTGTTTTCGCATGGGAGAATTGGATTTGGTCAAGACAGACAAGACATCCCAATGTTTAGCTAGACTAGGGGGAAGTCGTCCTTTTTTGGCGGTTTTCTTCTTTTCTTGGTGGTGGTGTACACGTTTGGGAGCCATCTTTTTTAGTCGGTAGAAAACAAGTCTGAAGTCTTTTGGCCTTTCACCCTTCTATTTTATACTGGAATACGTCTCCACTGATTGTCTGCATGACGTACCAACTTCACGACAGGTCTCACTCGACGTTAAGGTGTTTTCAATGGACTAAATCGTTTCAATTCTTGTTTGGATAAATCCACTAAACTTTGTAAGATACCAGTTCTTTCTTGGACTTTGGTTTTAGGGGATGGTACTTTGTGGGTGGCTGCTGCCATGGCTAAATCAGCTGAAGTTGACGGTTCCGACGGGGTGACTTTAGAAATAGGTTTCCATTTTTGCATCAAATTAGGAAACACGGATCTTAAGTCTGGTTTGACAGGCATCATGGTAAAAGTGGGTGAAGAAGACAAAGAGGAAGAAGAGGTGGACGCAAAAGGAGACCTCGTCACTGCTGGTGGTGATGGTGGTGGTGTTTTGCGGGTGTACGTTTGAGTCCTGGCAGCAGTACCTCTTTTACGTCGGGTGTTAGTGGTGCCAGTGGTGGTGGTAGTGGGTGTTTTTTTCTTCTTTTGGGTACGACTTTTCTTTTTCTTGGGGCTGGTTTTCTTCTTTTTTGGACTTTTCTTCTTCTTTTTAGGAGTTGTTTTGGTTTTGGCATCATTAGGATCCCATTTCAAAAGGGAACGAATCATGACCCCTCCTAAAGAACCACTTCCACCAGGAGTTAAAATGATTTGTTTTTTAGTCCGTGAATCGATTCTAGGATCAGCCAGTTGTGACAATGCCACTTTATGTCTTTGAAAAAAACGTTGAGTTTGATGAAGGATGTGAATGATGCCTTGTAGCAATTGACGTGCCGTCAAAGTAAACCATCGTAACACTTCTTTAAGACTCGCTTCTAACAAATGAGCACGGACTTGTGCATTTTTTTCACGACTGATGCCATACAAGGCACGAATCAATTTAGCCGAAGGATGAGATTGAAAGGAAGTCATCTTCTCTCCAAAAAGAGTGTGAGACAGAAATGACGTCGTAGGTTGTTTTTATAGTTTTTTTAAAAATGGGCTGAAGGGGACGTGTAAATGACAGGACCCCCTTCTTCACTCCAAGAGTGAAAGATACTGGCACGAAATCTCAAATAGTCAGGAGTGGTCGGTTTTAAGTCAATGAGTAAATACTCGTGAGGGGTTTGAGTGGCATCGTCGTACGCATAATTGAGCCAAGGAGCCCCTAACTGTTTGGCTAACACTTGTACTTGAGATTTGTCTCTGGGACTTTTAAACAAGACCACGTAATGAGCATTCAAACTAATGGTTCGATGACTTTACTTTGTTGAAATACATTTTGTGTAATGTAGACAATGGTAGCATTACGATGGTGTCCTTTTCGTGTAAACCAAAGTTTAATTTCTTCTTCGTCTTCTCCTAACATGTCATCAAAAATAACTAAATGAGTTTGACTCACGTCAGACACGATTCCATCGTCTTCGTGAGGAATACCATCCACAAACGAAATGGTTTCTCCTTGACTTTCTTTCAATAACGTGTAAGACGGTTGCCACTCTTTGTAACACCACACGATACGTTGAGGTGGACGATCAAACAAATCAGTTTTGTGTTCGATCAATCGTTTGACAAATTCGGTTTTCCCTGAACCACTCGGTCCAGCAATCAACATTTTAAATGGATGGCGCAGATACAAAGCATTCCAACTTTGACGATCTAACATTTCGTCAATCACTTTCACCACAGAGGAAGAGGCAGACGAGGTAGAAGAGGAAGATGTAGCCATGATTGAGGTAAGAAGATTTTTGAGAAGAAGACAAAAAACCCAAGGCATTTTATACATTTTCATACACGTTTATTTTTTAGAAAAAAAGTAACCAACCAACCAACAAACAAATAACATATTTGTTTTACAAGTCATTCATTTTTTACAGTACGAGTGAGAAAATAGCCAAGTAAAATCATCAGGTACACAATGAAGGCTCCTACTAAAACCATCAAACTGTCATATAAACACGTCAATGTACAACAATAGTTTCGTGTCCTAGTCATGAAAGACACTGTTTGTGGTGACATTCTTCTTCTGCTCGTCTTTTGTTTTTTTTTTTTTGAATCTTCTGACGGTAGCGGTGGTGGTAAAGAAGGGTGGTGGTGGTGTTCCTCCTCAAGAGGTATTGGAACCACAGTGGTGGTGTCAGGTACTTCTTCTTTTTCTTCTTTTAGGGTTTCCCATCGAGGTTCCCCTTTTTTCACTTTTAGAACATTATGAACAAGTGGCCAAATCTTTGCTGAACTGGGCCACTTCTTGTAACCAATATTGGAAACCAAGGTTTCTCCAGGGGCGTACATGTTTCCAATGGAAAAGGTGTTGGTGTAACTCACTAGCAAAACACACTTCTTGAAATGTTTTATACACAGATAAAGTGTGACGAATGTCTTCTTCACATGGAAGTGCGTCACTAATTTTCATTACCACTCTCAACGCTTTACGTACAATGTTTCTTTCGTGGACTGAAAAAATCAAGTTTTTATAGTCTTCTTCTTCTTCTACTAAGTCCAAAAAAGAACACAGGGTCATATTGTTTTTTGGAACTCAACAACAATTGAGTCCAAAACAACCACGGATCGTTCAAAAGAATCCAAAGCAAACACTTGTCCTCAAAAATATTCCACAAGGAATGTCCTGGAAAACGAATTCCAAGATAAGAAGTCACTAAGACACACACCACATAACGTCCAAAATTTAATGGACACAGTTCTTGTATCACTTTTTTATAATCCTCTAAGGTCTGAACATGATCTATGATTTCCTTCCACGGAATCCGTTTCACGAGTGGCGTGTAGAGTTCAGGCATACCCACTCTTTTATAGCCAGGCTGTGTCTAATAATAGTCACTTAGTGGTGACGGGCTAGATCTTTGGCAAACTCTTGGTAAATCTTTTCGCGCACTTCCAAAGGCAAGCCACGAATGTACTCTGGTAAAGTTTCCGTATTCTTCTAAAGAAGAAGTATTCTCCTCTGACATGGAATTTTTTTTAAAAACTACTTCTTCTTCTGTTTGGCATCTGGCTCATCGTACCCGTACTGTTCTAAGGCGACTAAAGGTAAGAACTGACAGTGCGGAGACCATCTGGCATGTTCAATGTAAGCTGAGTCGGTAGGCTCCCAATGGCGAAGTTTCACACCACAACTAAAACATTGAACTTTATCTCCTTCTCCCGTGTATTTAAATCCAGATCTAGCTAAACCTTCCGGTTTAGGTCCTTCTAGATATTTTGGCCACTTGTCTTTGAATGACTCCAGTCGACTTTCATACTTGGAATAACCAAGTAAAGTCACAGGTATTCTGATATGCAAATAGCGACCCACATTCACCTTGTTGTCATTAACGTCAATACCAAACCGTACAGAATCCGTTTCATCGCATGGTACTGCATCACACTCCAAGTCGTGGTGACTCATCTTTTTTTTTTTCTTCTTCTTCTTGCTTCTTGGTTAACGTGGAAAGTGAGAATGAAGGGTTAGCTTTGGAAGGGGTTCCTTTTTTATACTTCTCCAAATCGGCGTGTCCGTAAGGTAAAGTAGTGTGATCTGGAAGTCTCACTCTTTTTTGGTACACGATACGATACACTTTTTGAACAGGTCGAGTCACGATTTTATGATTTGGTAGGCGTACAATCTTGTGAGGTTCTAACGTGGCTACTTGAAAATCTTTCACTTGTCCAGACAGCAAAGCATTTTTTAAAACCTCAAAGTTCACGACTTGGTTAGTTCGATAGTTCAGAGTCAACCCTTTGACTTTACAGGAGGTGTGAAGTTGACCTTGAGGGTCTCGGTATCGGTACCCATAATTTTTAGGGCCACCGCTAGCAAAACTCAAAATGGTATCTTGAGGGTGTTCGTCTGTCCAGGCTCCTAAACGATCTCCTTGAATAGTAGGGTGGGGATAACCGGGTCGATGAATGTAAATGCAGCTGTCAGTATCAAAATACAAGACGCGATCTCCCAAGACTTCTAACGCTTCGTCGTACAACTTCAAGCGAGCATGAGCAGTCACGTAAGCGGCAATGACTACGTTGCTAAAGTCGTCAGGTTTGACAAACTTGGGTTCTTCTTCGAAATTGACATAGATCAAATCCTCACGGACGATTTCGACGTGCTTAACTTGTATACTTTTGTCGTCCACCAATTCAAAGTAACGATAAGGATCGTCCACGTATTCCGTTTTGGGTAAGATCGTACGTTGAGCCATTTTTCCCCACAAACAATTCAACATCACTTTGGCAAACGATCTTTTTCCTTCATTTTTTTCTACGTCTTCTAAAGTGATGCCTTCGACGTCACGGTATCCTTCTTTAAATCGTTCTTGGTCTTCGGGAGTCTGCCACCACGAAGGATAACCACTAGCTTCTTGTTTCAGTTTGAGAAATTGGTTCACGTACCCCGAAAAAATGCCTGGATGATTAGTGGCGTCGTCCTTTTGGTATTGGGCTGTAGTTGGAAAGTGCCAAATTTGATACACGTTCAATAAACGGTATCCACGATCCAATGCCCGAAACAATTCGGCACTGACCCACGTTCCTGTCAACGACCGTTCTTCCTTCGTGTGGCGACAGGGATGATCTTGGTTGCACGTTTCGGCACACGTCCGACATAAAGGAAACATCAATTTTCCTTGACAATGGTGAGGTAAGATGGGATGAAACAAGTTTGTCGGAGGTAAGACTTTACATTTGATTAATCCTTCGTATTGACGAATGTGTTCCACGTCAATGTGTTCTGTTAAAATTGCAGGGTGACCGGTAGGAAAACGAGAATATTTACACACCCAAGGATACAAAGAACACACGTCAATGTATTTGATTTCTTCTCCTTGGGATTCATTCACGTCGTACAGTAAACGAGTGGCATTGGTTCGTCCTCCAAATAAACTGTGGCGTGGATCCAAAGGTTCGATGTCGGCTGCGTCGTAACTTTGAGTGATGGTCTTAAATTCAGGATCGGTTTTCAAACGTCGATCGTATTCGTGTTCCCACATTTCTATCACTTCGTAACCTTGACTTTCTAACTGGAGTCGTCGTTGACAAGTCTGTTCGTATAACTGATCCATGGTAGAATCTGAATAAGGGCTTTCCATGTCTCGGTTAGGATAACAAGTAGGACATAAGAAAAATAAACATCCCTGAAACTCGTACACAATGTGCGGGTTTTCTAAATCCCAACCATCCACGGAATAACCTCCAATCTTTTTTTCTCCTCCTCCGTTTCTAGCATGTTGTATCCATTTGTCTTCTTTTTGACATAAGTAATGAAGCCAACGTAAAGCTTTGACCGAATATTGACGACTAGCAAAGAGTCCCGTGTTGGAGTCGATGATGGCCAGTTGGTTCTCGGGCATGAAATTTTGTCTGTAGACCAAGGAACAGGCTTTAGGTAAGGTAGCTGCATCTTTCAAAGGATCGACCTCCGCACTATCGAGAAATAACTCTCGAAACTTTCCACAACAACGTCTTAAAATATCTACATCCGATCGACAATATTTGAGCATCTCTTCTTGAAAGTCAAAGGGATCGTTCTGATGAGTTCGGTACCAAGCGTGAAAAGCTTCTCGCTGTTCGGGTCGCATTCCATCGGGGTCGTAATCATGAAGGTCAGGTAAATGAGGTAGGATGGCCTGTTGATTACCTTCCGTGTTAAAGAAGTGAGGAAAGTAGCCTTTAGCCATTTCTGTCATGCCAAACGTTTTAGGCATTCGACTCAAAGGCATGGCTAAATAACTCATCGAATCTTTGAATTGAACTTGTCCTACTTTCATGTAGATGAGCTTTTTTCCGTTCATGGTGACTTCAGGACGTTCGGTTCCATGGTTCAAATAATAATGAAGTAAAAACTGTCCATCGTATCCCGAAAAATTGTGAGCTATGACGGTCGCATACCGATGACAACTTCCGTAACGATGAATGTCTTCTTCGCTCCAAGTGTCGTGAGTGGTAGGGTCTAAAACCCATTCAGCAAACTCAGACAAAGTATTCACTCCACGAAAGATTTTTTCACGTCCTCCTGGAATACGACTACAATGAGGACAGTGAAAATGAATCGATTCTTGAATACAATGATCACAAGCCCGATGTGCTACAGAGAAATTTGGAATGTGAATGCCTGTTTCTTGCATGCATTCAAAATCAAAGAAGATGAAATCAACTTGGTTCTTGTTCTTCTTCATCTTTATTTCTTTCTTCTCTATCTTGTCAAACTTTTGAATAAAACATCGATGATCAAAATCGACGATCTGATGACAAATAGAACATTTTTTCTTGCCAGCACAAATGTGTGCTTTGGAGTTGTTGGTACGAATCAGCTGTCCACACGTAGAACACGATTGTAATAACTCACAAGCACATTTTTGTTGCTGACCTTGGGTCTTGGGATGTTGTTGGTAGCAAGTAGGACTGACAAAACGGCGTCGACAGGTTTCACAATAAACGTGATGTTGTTGTGGTTCAGGAAGACATGGTGGGTCGGCTAAACAACCCCGGCATCTTGCTCCACAACCAATGTGTTGCTCCCGACTATTACACCCTTTGTTACATTTCTCACAGTAGTATCCGTATCCTAAAAATCCAGTAATACTAGTAATGGTATCAAAATGTTCTTGATGGTGATAAAGATGAATGTATTTTCCTTCAGGAAAATCAGGGCCTCGAAACAGTAGAGCTCCGCGCACTTCTTGAGGGTGAACTTTTAACGTATAATGAGGAGCCAAAACATCTTGAAATTTCTGTAATTGAGAAATGCCACACACGGTATTTTTAGGGATCCCTGCTTGTTTCAACAAGAGTTCTGCTTCTTTTCGTTGTTGGGGTCTTTGTGATCGTCGAATGTTCATCCAGGCTTTTTTCCATTCTTTGCTCTCGTTCTTGTTAGCAAAGGTACGGCCCACCACGATAGCTCGAGCCAAACACATTGAATCTTCAGTATTGTTAATTTGGACGACACTGCGTTTGGTAGTATGAAGATCGTCCACCAATAACGGTTTTCTACTTCGTCCACTTCCTCGAGGTGGAGAAACGTGAGTCATGTAAAGGGTCGCCTTTCCATCGGTGATAGTAAATTTGTCATTGGATTGTTGTACATGTTCTATTTTAGACATGACTTTATCTGGCGTTAATTCAGCCGGACTGCTAAATTCAATCCAAACAGGAGTTTTCAATTGGTCATGATGAATGGCTAGTCTCAAGCGATCCTCTTCTTTAGCTCCACATTGCCGTTTCAAGTTGATTAAGACAGATTCCCACAAATCGCTAATGAACCCCGCCGCTTTCTCTGGAGGTACTTCGGACTTGAAGTCTTTGAAGTGAACCGTATGTGTATAGGCCGTGGTCCTAAATTTTCGAGAAGTGATTTTTTGTGTCTCTCGAATCCTATAGTAATTTTCAGGAGCCACGGTAGTAGGACTTTCTTGGTTAGGGGTTCTGGTGTTGGTAGTAGTGGTTTTGGTTTTGGGTGGTAGTGGTGGTTTGGAAGTTTGGGTTTCAGGTTGTTGTTCACTCATCTCGTCTTCAAAGTCACTGGCATGGACTTGAGCCAGTAGTTCCTCTAAGGGTGTTTCAGGCGGCACGGAATACCTTTGTCGTCGTGGCCTCTTGGTTTGTTCTTGTTCTTCTTCTTCTTCTGGTTTATCATAGATTTTGCGTGATCTTTTCATCTTGAACTTTACTTTGAAACTGATTCAGATTTCACCCAGGTACCTTTATATAGAGAGAGAAGAGTATATAAAGAGAGACCTTAGTACCTTCAGAATCAGTCTTTGGGATTGCACATTCAAACTGTGAAGATGGAAAGTCAAGATGCTTGCTATATCTACCAAGAGAAAGGACATTGGTCTTCAGAATGTCTACCACGTTCACAAAAAAGAGATTTTGGAATTGAATTGAATAAGTACGTTCATAAAGTGCATGATAATTATGCTGCGGACATACTTGGCAATGTCTATCATTTGAAGTCTGGAAGAAAAGTGAAAGGAATTTTGAGATCAACTGGATTGATAACTATTACGGTTGATGGTAAGGAAGGAAAGAAGAGGAAAATAACAAGTCGAGGGAGATTTGTCTTTGAAGCGGTCAATGGAGTGGATCTACCAAGACAGAGTAAAGTGGTACATCTCAATGATGTAATTGATGATGATAGAATAGAAAATCTAAAAGTGATGACTGCTAGTGAACAAACATGTCTACACAAGCATGTAAAGAATGATAAAGAAAAAAGGAGAGTTAATTTTGGAAGTGCTAGAAGTGTGTTGTGTCAGTTGGTTGGTGAGACTGAGGAAAGAAGATTTGAAAGTATGACAAAGGCTGTTCAATAGTTTGATTGTCATACAGGAAGTATCTACCGTTGCTGTAAGGGGATTTATAAGTCAGTCTTTTCGAAGAAGTTTCAGAAAAGATTTCAAGCTAGATGGGAAGAGCCAGAGAAGAAGAGTCAAGTCATTGGAGGATTTGTGAGACCGGTGAAATTAACTGACTTGAATTCAGGATTATATACTCAAATGGATTCCACTAGTGATGTGGCAAGATGTTTTGGATTAGATCATCGTGAAGTTTACAGGATTTGTCAAAAACGGCAGTGGATTCAAGATGATAATGGACATTTTATTAAGTTGGAGTTTATCAATGAGAGTCCAAAAGAAAGTTATGAGAGAATTGTCAACAAGAATCTTCCTGAAGTGCCAGAACAAGAAGAAGACGAAATGCTAACAATATAAAAATGAATTGAACTGTATTGGACTTATATGAAATTGTTTTTATTACCACGAGTAACATAATGTATATACATTAAATAAAATATAATTATTATTATTGTGATTGTTGAAAAAAAGGTGTTATGTGGTTTTTTATTGAATTTGAAAAAAAATAATGAATATAACCTTTCTCTCTCTCTTTCTATCGATCTAATGTTTTTTTTTGTGTTATTTTGTTTTAGAGTAGAGATGCACGCACAATCTTTCTCTCTCTTTCTATCGATCTAATGGTTTTTTATCAAAAGTAGTTTCTTTTAGGTGAAAGGGATGTTTTTCCTTCACGTCCAAACTTCTAATATATTAAAAACCACGTCTTCACCTGTTAAGCTATCTAGTTTTTTTATTCAACCAAGATGAACAACGTCGAAATCATCAGACAAGTTAAAGTGCATTTAGAGGTGGTATGGCCCCTCCTCCATGACTTAGAGAGAAAAAGGAGAAGGAGAAGCAGAGGAAAAAGGAAAATTCCCATCAAATCGTACTGGATGATGGAGGATTCCAATAAAAGAACATTGGAATCCTAAAGCGAACCCTCCTCCCTTTATCCTAAACTCAAACAACTCCCACCACGTTAAAAACTTCCTTGGATGATGGAGGATTCCAATAAAAGAACATTGGAATCCTAAAGCGAACCCTCCTCCCTTTATCCTAAACTCAAACAACTCCCACCACGTTAAAAACTTCCGTTTGGCTCTGAATAGTCCCCTAATGTTAATTTCCCTTTTGGCTCTCAAGTGTCCCCTTTGGCTCTATAAATTTTGGCTCTATATTCCTAGGCCTTAAAATACATCGAGTTCCCGTTTGGCTCTCAACACTCCCCCCTAACTACTAATACTCAGTTGAGAAAGTTCACAACATTACATCCTTTTCTGGGTCATGTTTCACGCATTGTCTTCTTTTTCCCAAGATTTCTGGTAATTTTTCACGCTTTTCTCAAGATGATATTATTGTCAGCATCTAATTTCTGATGTTTCTTGGCGGCTTCACACCTTGCAAGAACTTCTGCATCTTTTCATTTGTACATCACAATCCATTTAATGTTTTATATCAACAATGTTCTAAAAATAAAACCTGTTATTCGGTATAATCCTGTATTATTCGTTTAGTTGGCTAACACGACCTTTTCTGATAGGCCAAGTTTTGCCACTTGCCTGATACCTCAAATAATAATATTATATCGAGAACACGGAAATTAGCGGAACGAAGCAGGGTTTTAGGACAAGGTCGCGCGCTGACTGTTTTGACGATCAGCACACGTATTTGATATGCAGAAGAAAAAATGGTAATTTTTGTTGCTGGCATTCACGGCACATCATAAAGTTCAGGGTTTTGGAAGGTACTCAGTTAACAAAATAAACAAATCAATTAACCACGAAAGGACATGTCATCACATGTTTTATTAGACACATGAGACAAAATCCACTTGTAAACATTATGATAGTTATCGGCGGAAATTGTTACTGTTTTGTTTTAAACATATTTTTTTGCATATATCAGAAAAGCAACGGATTTGTGATGGCTTGGACTTTAGTGACCTGGCGGCATTTATTGATCTTGGATTAGCGGATTAGCGTTAATTTCGAGCCCTGCGAGTATGTATCATGTATCATGTATGTATTTATGTATGTATGTCCCTTTGTATGTGTTGTGTATGTACCTTTTTATGTGTGTCTGTCTTTCTGTCTGTCAGTATGTATATGTTCAGTTTTATGATAAGGTTTCCATTGTTGTTCTAATTCACCTAATCATTAAATTGACTACATACAGTAGATACATGTATACATACATACATGCAAACATACACACATTCAGACCGACAGATTGACATACATAGATACATACAAATAAATCCATCCATCCATCCAGTCATTTTCAAATACAGCCAGACATACAGCCAAAATCAAATTTACGTATAGGGTTGCATAAATAACCATGCAGACAAACATACGTACAGGTAGACGGACATACATTCATTCTAACATGGCAAAAATAGTCCAAAAGAATTGCGAATATTCGCAAACGTATTGAGAATATTCGCAATATTATTCTGTTTATTAGCAAAAGTATTATGCCAACTCTAAATTTTCATTCTTACCTAAAGTCAAGTTCGTTCAAGTTGTCGAACCCTGCATTTAGTAAGTATATATGAACTTCATACACAATTTATGTATTTTTCTTCTTCTTCTTCTTGTAAATCAAAATTATTCTAACCTTTAAATTTGTAGAAATTAATTTAAAATAGTCGTCAGACCGATCGAATAAAGCTCGGCCATTTCTGTCAAGTCGAGAAATAATCTCGGAAGTAGAGGCAGGAATACATATAAATTTGATGGATCTGGTGATTCGCCTCTGGCGGAGTGTACTACATATGTTACGACACAAAAGGCCGTCGATGTTCCGATTGTGGCTTTGTCTTCTTCCGCCACAATATTGTGCCTTGTGGACAAAAGTAGTTTCGAATGTAGTTCTCAATGGCGGCGAATAACATCTCAAATTTCTTTTTTGACCTGATGGAAAAGGCCGAGGATGTTCCGATTGTCCTCAGACGCACTGAATCAGTTTCTGCAAATTACACCCTCTATAACATGAAATTCACCGTATTTGTGCAGTATCTGATACATTTGTTTTTCATTTGTAGCGCGGATGAATTTAGAGACTACTTCTATAGGTTTGTTACGGTGCATGCCATATTGTACGCACAACACAAACAGCGTAATGCTGACATTGTTCAAAGCTATCTCAGTCTTGACATGTGCACTAGGAGCCGTTTTGTTTATTTTGAACTGAACTCTCGCATGAATTCTTGCCAAGTCTCGTGGACAAAATGTTGACCACTTCAATTAGCCCTGACCGGTTGTTTGTGTAACGAGTGGACGGAAGGAGCAGACGGTCGGGTACCAGGGTAGTATTGATTAAGTCCTGGTCATCGTTTCACAAAAAATCGTAAGTGTGAAAAAATCGTAAGAGTGCGCGTACGAAAATAAAACCATCAATTTCCCCCAAAATCGTAACCTACGACCAAGTTCTATTGTTGGTGGTAACTTTGCGAGTGCCCAACTCACTGGTAACTCCATCAAGCCACTCTTAACTCTAGAACACAAATGGAGGCGTGATCACCGCTTGACGGTTAAAATGACATTTAATACGCCCTAAATCAAATTTAACTCATATGGATCCACTCGTTTTGCACATACATTTGAAGGAGAATAATAAATTTCCTTATTTAAATATTATTTTAGCACTCAGTTTATTTATAATCGTGCTGGAAATTATGAGTATTCGAAAAGAGAGTGATATCGGTATAAATTATGAAGGACGTGCTGTCGAAGAGTAACCTATTCATGTAAATGCATACGGATTCAACGAAATACTGTGCTTAGCCTATCATGTTGTTTAAATGATCCCGTGTAACTACGGCAGCTTTCATTTCTTTCCTAGGCTGTAAATTATTTTACACTCCGTAGTAAACTGATTACAAAATAATGTCCTGACATAACAAGACGCTAAAAAAAAAAAAGAAACGTCTGCTGGTACATTCCAACATTTTGTAACGACTTCTGTATATTATTCTCTTAAAAATATATACAATTTGCTCTCTCTCTCTCTCTCTCTCTCTCTCTCTCTCTCTCTCTCTCTCTCTCTCTCTCTCTCTCTCTCTCTCTCTCTCTCTCTCTCGGTCTAGTAGACTCATGAAATCATAAAAGATTGTACACATTACTTTATACAATATTGTATGATTCTAGAATAAAATTAGGATTTGTGGTGTGTCTCTCTACAGTTCCCTTGCCAGTTTGGTCTTTCACGCGCTATGTAACACGGGTACGTTACAGGTCATTCGGTACAAAGTCTGTGTGGCAGAAATATAGACTTTTTGTGGACATGAGAGGTGTATACTCAAATTTAGCAAAACTAATAATATTTTTGAATTCTCTACTGGGTTGAAATAAAGCTGAAACATCCATATTTGGCAATTTGATGGAAGATATATGAAATTTTGCCCCATCGTTTAAATTTTGAGGTTTATTTACCACTGTCTTTCATTGCTCCCATCTCCTTTGTTACCTGGCGAGGTAATGCGGTGACGTAATCTAGGTCAGTCGTGAAAGCAATACTAAAGTCAGGATATCCTGTTTATGTTTGAAATAAAGACAATAACAGTTGTATTCTATTTAATGTTATTATGTAAAAGAATTAGCTTTGACCACACTTTTATCGCATCTAAACTTGTAAACAAATATAAGTTATCTCCTGATACTGAAGTGTTGCATTTACGTAAAACTTGTGCAATATTGTTATCACCTTTCTGAAATCTCTTGAATCTGTCACAATATAACACTGTGCCATTAATTTTATTTTGAAAAGATTTTAAAACAGTTGTGCTTGATTCAATACACAATCAAGAAATTCTAATGCTGTCTAGGAAATAGAACTATTTTGTTTTATATAAAATATGAGTGGTTCAGGACTGTGATGAGCATACTAAGTAGTTTTGATAATAATAGTGCATTAATTTGAATTTCTGGAAATTTCTCGATGCATTTAAATGGTGTGTACTCATATCTCTCTTCTAGAGGCTGTTGATTTAGAAATTTCCAAGTGGTCGCGGGTGTTTTCATACCCCTAAATGGGAGGGTAATAATAATCTGAACTCCTACACGAAATGGCAAATAAATAATAATAGGAAGTGGTCTCGTACGCCCACCCCTAATACTTGTATCACCTGTCTGAAATCAGATGAATTTAATACAATGTAGTTTAGTGCCTGTAATTATAATGTGTACACAAATATTCAGATTAATGTTTGCCAATTGTCTACCCGCGCAAGGGAATTTTAATTTTGATTTTAGTGTTCTCGTTTGCGAATTAGAGGTGTTTCATATACCTAGGTGTAAAAGCACGCACATATTAGTCGCTAGCTTCCAGATTTTTAAAAAAAATTTTGTTTGTTTGTTTGTTTGTTTGTTGTAGTTTAGTGTTAACGTATCGCCTACACGTGAAGTAAAAATAAATATAGTACACGCCCACTTTCCCATATTCTGTAATACTTGTTAACTATTCCACAAAAGTTAAAATCAGTAGAGTCAAGACAGTGACTAAGAAGATGTAATAAGTATGGAATGCTTGTGGGTAATCACCATAATGTACTCATTACCCGACTGGTTAGCCATATGGTTATTATATGCATCTTCTATAATATACAGGAAAAGGGAATGTGATCCTTTGAAATACCGGGAGGGCGATTGTTGTCGGTGTAACAGTATATAGTTGTCTGAAAAATAACGGTATAAACGGGTACATGGGACTATGCATGTCGATGAGGATGGGTGAGTGCAGGTCCGTCGCAAGTTTCCGCTGGATGAAACGGCGCCCCTGGCGAGCGT